>JAOQML010000197.1:7202832-7214159 GCA_027568935.1 Erythroxylum urbanii
ATTGACTTTTAATTACTTTAATAACATATCGTAAATGTCCAAATATAAGAATATGAAAATGATTTGACTTAACATATTCATATATAGTTTATAACGTATATTTTAATCATTTCTTCATCAAAGGATTTAATTGGACATACAAAATAAAATTAATTTCTATTATGTTAAAATTCAATTATGTTTAATTTTGTAAATTAGTAATTAATTTATAATTGATATTTGAAAATACCTTTTCAAATCTCAATTTACTTTAGTAAGATGATTTTTAAATCATTACTATCAGGAAAAGTAAAAAAAATCACAATCATTTTAGAGATAGCCCAAAAGTAATTCAACCCATTTGGCCCAAGAGTAAAAAGGCTCAGTTATCATAGGTTTTATAAGTTAAATAGATTGCTTGAAGAATTCTTAGACATAAGAATTAGTTAAAAAAGTTTAAAACATCGGAGGTAAGACAATTGAGACATGATGAACACGCGATTGGCAGCTAGTCAAAACATCGACTCAATGGAGTAGAAGTTTGAAGTTGAGAAGTTACATCATAGTTGTTTGAGGCATTTACATTGATGAAGATGTATAAAGACACCAGCAAGAGAAAAAGAGAAAAAGCATCAATTAGACTACACAAAAACGTAAACATATCATTGTTTCAACCTTTTCTTGCATTTAGTACTTATCCTATACTTAAATAAACTTATCCTTTCAACTTAAATTTTATTTCAATACTTTTTAGTAGTTTGGTTACTTAGAAATATGTTCTTTAAGTTGTCTAAAGCGCACCTATATCATTGTTTAAAAGTCAAGTACACTTTTAGGAGAATTCCTTCCTGACACGCTCAAATTCCAGGTTAGTCATAAAAGCAATCAATAATTTGGTATGCCCTGTGGGACCATGATGCCACATATAGGAATGGAAAAAAATTGCTATACCTTTAGTCCAAGAGGAAAAAGTCACTACTATAGTAAAGAATAAAGGCTTTGTATCCCAAATAATTGAAAATTTTGATAAGGCAACATCACCTTCAACTAAGTCTCTCGTTGGCGAGGCTTTGAAATTGACTTAACTATCAACAAGAAATGATGTTGTTTATGCAAATAATATTTTAAAGTTGAATTCCAATTTAGCCTTTACGGCTGAAGCAATGAAAATGTTGATAGAGAAGATGGATAAACTATCTGCCACTTTAGTGTAAGTTGTTGGACAAAATTCTTCTGCTTTAGTAAGACAAATTTTCAAAGGGCTCGAGGTACAACTTGCAGTAAATACAATTGAAGTTGGTGAGTGTAGTCATCCTCTAGCTTCTTTCTCCATGGAAGAAAGGTATGTTCCTCCTCATAAAAGAGAAGATATTCCTATTGTACATATGCACATTAATTCAAGAAATGGTTGACAAGTGGTTAAGCCGTAAGATCCTGAAAGATTGGGGTTTGGTTTTGAAGTTAAGGCTAATGGACCAAATTATGACTTAGAGGGAACCTTTTAGCTATAAATCATAATCTTGTTCCTGTTATTACTCTACAAATGAGACTTTAAGTTGATATAGAAGTCATTAGAGAATCTGTTAAAGAACTAAATGAGCCTAGTTGAGATAGATTGGCCACTCAGAATTCTATAAGCCTTATCTAAAGCATATTGACCATAAGAATTCTTATCCTCGTGGATAAAGAATTCTTGAATTTAATTTATTTTCTAATGAAGATAGCCAGTCAACTATTAAGTGCATTATCATGTTCATTATTTAGTATAGTGAATTGGCAATTTATGATAACTTCAATAATTTCAACCTTAATTTGTTTCCAAACTCGTTGATATGTATGACCTTCTTTTGGTATACTTTGTTGCCCAAAAATTCTGTCATGTTAATGACAAAAATGGAAAGACTATTTCATACTCATTTTTCTCATACTAAACCTAAAGTTAATATAGTCGAATTATTTAGAGTGACTTAGAAAAGTGGCGAGAATGTAATCATGTTCATCACTCAATTCAGGAAAATGAGAAGTCGATATCAGATTGTACTTTTAAAGATCAAATATATAAGTTAGCTAAAAGGGGCCTCGATATTGAAATTCGAAAAATGTTAAGGTATCAAATTCCATGATTTTTATGAATTAACAACAAAAGTATATGAATATAAAGAACTTCTTAGCATTTGAAAAAAGAAGTCATAATACTTATTATATGAAAATAAATCCATTTGCCTCAGTAATGGTTGAAGTCAATATCCTTAAAACTTGTGTTTGTCCTATCCTAGAGCGAAAATCCCTTAAAGTCAAAAGGTAGATCTAGACACTGACTACTCAGATTCAATACATTGGACACCTCCAAACTGTAAGAAATCTTTGATTTTTTACTACAGGAAAATTTAATTACTTTACCACCATAATATAATATAGCTATAAAAGAGGAAATTCGAGAGAAGGAATATTACAAGTATCATATACTTAGAATCACCCAACAAATGCATTCTAGAGATTTAAGAATGTTGTTCAAATCAATAGGAGAATTTTTTTGTTTGCTAAAGTTGATAAGGCTATATTGATAGATGAAGATCCATTTACACTAATTGTAATTGTTAAAGCCATTGAGTTTGATTTGCAGTTTTAACTAGATGTTAAGAAGAAGTTGAAGGTTGTAGAAGATCATTTGGCATTAGCCATAAATTAAGTACTGATATTTTCATGCCTAACTGTAATTTGGATGCTATTGCTAAATGTGAGAATTAAAAGATTCCATGAATCCAACAAAAGGTAGAGATTACAGGGGATAATCATAAGACATAATTCACTCAAAATTTCAAATAAAAGCATGATGTTTAGACTTCTAGCTTTTAGTGTATAAAACCTTAACTTAGAGTACCAACTTGGGTGTCCCTATCCTATCAATGGTATCAACTGAGGCATTTGAAAAATCCAACACCATTAATTAAAGCTCAAAAGAGAAGGCTTCAACGATAGAGAGTTGTTTCCAATTAGAAAGGGATTATCCATAACCTTTTAGGAAGTTCATCTTAAGGAAGTCTCCTTTTAGAAGACCTATTCCTTTTGAGGAAAGTATTCAAACCCGAAGAACAAAAAAGAACATGTAATAGTTATCATTAAAAGACAAAAAAATAAAGGAAAGGCATAATCCTAGATTTCATAGGTCACCCTAGTCTAAAAGTCAAGATGAAGATCCCAGTGAATTCTTTATGGTAGGGGAAATTCCTATTCAGTTGTCTCATATCATTTCTTTTATAAAGCTTCTTACCTCGTTTAGCAAAAATTATGGGAAGAAAGTTGAATCGTGGTATGAGAAAATAAAATGCAAAATATCTATATTGGCCATAAGTCTAGGAATTCTAAAAAAAGTAGTGCTAGAGAAACGATTAATAATATAGCTCAACATATGAGACCCTTATACATCAAAGCCCATAGTAATTGTAGATCAACCTCAAGAGTTTTGTTAATAATAAATCAATTATAAATATTATGTTGACCAAAATGATGGAAGTTTTAGGTAAAAAATGATCTAGACTTGATCCTAATTGAAGTTTCTATTGTCTCATTTATAGGCAAGACTACTAAGACATGGAGAATTCTTGTGGCAAGTGCCATAGTAGGGGAGAATTCCTCGTTGGCAACCTTTTTGATTATAGACACACATGCGAATTATCAAATTTTGCTAGGAAGAGATTAGATTCACTCCAATTCATACATTCCTTCATCTCTCCTTCAGCTTCTGCTTTTGTTGAGAGAAGACGAAGTGGAAATTATCCAAGCATATTCTCATGCTTTTTGTTTTAAAGTATATGTGGTAAAGACAAAATTCTGTAATGATCAAGTGAAGCCAGTTCAGCTTTGAAAGTTATATTGAGGAGAACGTTCAAAGCATAAGGATGAAGAAAAGATAAGGTCAAATTAAAACATGTTGGTAAAAATAACTACCATGGTATCTTTTTTCTTCATTAGAGTTAGAAATGTTGGTAAGAAACTACCATTGTCCCTACTAATAGGCTAATGGAGGTTCCGATTATAGAGGAACCAAATAAATATGCTTTCACAAAGAGAAGTAGCGGTAGTTGCAACTACAAAAATAAAGAGTCAAATGCAACAAATCATGGAGAATTCTAAGGAATAGTGAAAGAATGTCGAGTTAGTTTTTTATGAGAAAGAATTCTCAATATAGAATGAGGGTCAAGTTAACAAATTGAAATCTCCTCTAAGGAAGATCGTTGATTTTAGAAGCCAGATTTAAGAACCACTTAATTTACTAAATTTGAGTTTCTTAGGAAAATTTTGAAGGGGGTACTTATTAGTAAAAACATAAATCCAAGAATAAGACAAATTAGTTAAACTCTTGAATTTAAGGACTGTTTTATATGGGACTATACTAAGATGTTATGATTAAGTAGAAGGTTAGTAAAATACAATCTTTCAATAAAGTCAAATTTTGCTCTTACCATCGACCTCTTAAACGTTGGTCTAAAGAAGTCAAACTAAAATTAAAGAAAAGATTGAAAAGTTATGTAAGGTTGGTTTTATTAGACTAGTCATACATATTGAGTGGCTAGTGAATGTTGTACCTGTAGTAAAGAAAAATGACATGTTAAAAGTGCGTGTTGACTTTAGGGATTTGAATGTTACTACCCCCAAAAATGTGTACATAATGCCAATTTTTAATTATTAATTGATGCAACAATTAAACATTCCTTATTTTCTTTTATGAATTGTTTTTTTGGTTACAATTAGATTCTTATAGTTGGGGACGATCTCCATAAGATAACCTTCAGATGTCTTGATCAATAGGAACATTTAAATGGGTTATGTTGCCTTTTAGCTTAAAGAATGTGAAAGTAAGTTGTTAGAGGGCTATGAATGCTTTGTTTCATGATCTAATATGCTATACATTAGAATTTTATACAGATGATATTGTTGTTAAATAAAAAAAAAGTATGGATTATATCTTGAATTTAAGGGAAGCTTTTCAAAGGATAAGAACACATAAGTCGAAGTTAAATCCCTTGAATTGCATTTCTGGAGGTAAAGTAGAAAACTTCTTAGGGTTCTTGGTCCAATTAAAAGGAATGAAATAGACAAAAATAAGGTGAAAGCAATTCTTGAAGCAAAACCACCTTAAAATAAGGCAAAACTTTAAAGTTTTTAGGCTAGATAAATTATGTCCGAAGGGCCTATTGCCAATTTGGTTGACAAAATGAAAGAATTCTCTGATCCTTAAAGTTGAAAATTTTAAAGGAATTCTGATGGGAAGAAAAACATTAGATGGTATTTGATAAGATGATGGAATAACTAGTTAAGCCCCAGTGATTATACTGCCATAGAAGGGAATACCTTTGAAGTTATACATTTCTACCATAGATAAATTTATTGGTTGCTACTAGCTCAAAATAATAAGGCAGGACATGAGTAAATTGTTTACTATTTGAGTAAAATGTTGATGCCAATAGAAAGGAAGTACATTCCTATCATGAAATTATGATTGGCGCTCTATTTTTCTTATTTAAAATTAAGGCATTATTGCTTCAAAATAGGGTATATATGGTTTTGTAAATCGATTTGATGAAATATACGCTGAATAAAAGTCATTTCAAGGAACATTGGAAAGTGGCTTATGACCCTTATAGATTTTAACTTGATATACTATCCTTAGAAATCAGTAAAGGGACAAGTGTTATCTGACTTTTTAGTAAGCCATCCAATAATAGAAATTTAAGAGGACATGGAGCATTTGGTGGTTTCCTATGAAAAGAAGCTTTAAGAGTTAAAATTCGATGGTTATAGCATAAAGAAGTCAACTGGCATTGGGCTTTTCATTACTTACCAAATGAAACAAAAACTTTTCTTTCTCTTAAGATTGACTTCCTATGTACCAATAATTAGGCTGAATATGAGGTTCTAATAATTAGGTTGGAACTCCTGGTAGATTTTGGAGTTAAAGAAGTTCTCACTATAGGATATTCCAGCTAGTATTGTGGCACATGGCAGGAGAATATATTTGAGTAAGTATAAATTTGTCACTTTATTATATAGTTGTTATTTAATTATTAAAATTATTTGATGAGGTACAATTCTAACATATTCCTTGAGGGGAGAATTGGGGTGAATGAACATTCTTAAATTGCTTATAGGATAAGAATGTTCAAGGATTTAATTCATAAATAAGTTGTTATATAAAGAAAAAGTCATCCGTCTACTTATAAAAGAGGGATTTCCTTAAATGTCTTCAACATTAATGAAGAAGTCATTTACGATTGGAGGGAATAAATTAAAAACTTTTAAAAGAACATCGATATGAAGATACCTTTTAGAATTAACTTAAAAGCATTCAAATTTTTTATTGATTGAAGGAGTCTTATCTTAGCGAGCAGTGATGGACTTCTTTCAAGATGGCTTAGGATGCCCGAGATATTAACAGTAATAAAGCAAGTTTATAAAGGGGTATGTAGAGGCCATCAATATGGTATTAAGATGCTTTTACTTGTTAACAACATATTACTTTATAAAATAGGTGGTGGATCTATACATGAGAAAGGTCAAATAAGTTGATTTAATGCAATTCTTTAAAGAATATATTATTCATCAATTTGGGATTCTACAGTCAATAATTAGTGACTAAGGAACTATGTTTACTAGCTATAAGTTAAATATTTTACTACAGATTATGACATACAATTACTAAATTTGACTCCTTAGTATGCCCAAGATAATAGGCAAGATGAGGCATCAAATAAAAGTATTCATTGAAATCCTAGAAAAGATGCAAAAGGAGAATCCCAAAGAGTGGCATAGGATTTTATCTGAGACCTTATGGGCATATCATACTTTTAAACACGCTACTACAAGGATTAGTCCAATTATTCTAACTTATGTCCATGATATTATTCTCCATATAGAAATAGTAATTCCATCTCTAAAAGTGGATAAACAGAATGCTTTAAAGACGTTTGAATATTCATATGCAATGATGATGAAATTAATAGATCAAGAACAAGTTTGTCCCTAGGCCTTAAATAACATGATTGTACAAAAAGAGAAAGTAGCAAAGCTTTACTAAAAAAGAGTTTATGATTATGAATTCCAAGAAGTTGATATAGTGTGGAAGTTCCTGTAATGAAAGACAAAGAGTGGGGAAAGTGGTGCCCTTATTGGGATGGGTCATTCTAAATTCATAGGGTTTTGGGAGGTAAGTTATCTAGCCTAGAAGGTAAACCTTATAGACATTTTGTTAATGGTAAATATTTAAAACCTTATTTTCCTAATATATAGGAAAAATCATGAATAAAAAAAGAATAGAATTCTCTAAATCATATAACAAAAAACCAAAATGATCATCTAAACAATAATTATTATAAAGAAATGAGAAGTCCATATTCAAATACACCAACCTATAACCAATAAAATGTTCACAAAATATACAGAATTTAAAGTTGATTCATATTAAAAGACCAAATCTTGCCCTACTGCTTGATATAGGAAACTTGATCTTCCTTTGCCTGTTAGACTTATTGCTTCTAAAAGACGACTTCTTCCTTTTACCGCATTAGTGATTTCCCAACCCTTTAGCCATTTGTTTGAACTCATTAAATTCTTGATTTAGCTAGTTAGCATCCTATTTTAGAGTCTCTTATTTTTGTCAAAGTACCTTAATGGCTCTTTTATTTTTTACAATCTGATCCTCTAGGGAATTATATTTTTTCTTCAACTCTTGAATTCTTGCTGAGATATTTTGGGCTTTGGCTTATTCTGCCTTATAATCCTCTTAGTGTTTTCTTAAGAGGCTTAGTCTCTTATAATAAAAAGTAGTCAAGATAGAACTTCTTAAAAGAGTAAAATACCTTTTCAGTTTTATTCATAAGTCCTTTAATAACAAACAATTAGGTTACTAACCAATACAGAACATCATGCTTAAAAAGGAGTTATATTGAAACTCAGTCAAGAATTGGAGTTCCTATTGCATCATGAGTTTTAGGAACTCCTTGATTCTTGTCAACGTCTCATAATTAATTGATGACATAATACGAGAAGGAATTTCAAGTGGCATATCTAAGAAACTTAGATCAAAGGCTTTTTATGAGGTTATTGCATTGTCCAAACATCTCGTGCCTACAAAGTATGGAATGCATTATAAAAAGTCTAAAGAATTTTTGTAAGAATGAAGGAAATCTTACTTTACCTCTAAAAAAGTGACTTCAATGGTTTTTAGCTTAAGAGAACTTTTGATTCTCCCAAATGTTGGTTCATGGGAAAGGGCAGGAGGGGGTGGGTTTGACACCAAGTAATCTGTGAAAGAAAATCAATTATATAAATTTATGGTGAGAATAAAGTAAAAAAAATTAGGAAAAATGAGGTACCATCATTGATGTCTTCTATAATCTTTTCAGGAGTGGAAGAAATCTCTTTTACAGGGGCAATCTCTGCAATAATAAGATTAGTGGTTCCAGCTTCTTCAAGTAACTTAGTGGTGGAATGAGTTAATTTTTAAGCTGTCTTAGCATTTTTAAAGCTCAAAGCAGATGGAGGCTTCTCTTTAAACTTCCTCTTAATGTTAGGGTTTGTAGCCATGTTTTTTTATGAGAAGTAGTATTTACCTCTTCTTTACCTTTGGCATTTAGAATTTTGAAATCTAAAGCAGCAAAAGTTTATGATAGAGATAAAAATTAAATTATTTCTAAATGACCAAAGCAATAAGAAGTACCTTTAAGGATGGTAGAATTTGAATGAATAACCAATTATTGGTAGCTCTTATGCCACCAAGAATAGTAAGCCTCTGTATCAGCAATACTTGCCTTGGAAATCTCGCACTTTAGAGTATGATATTGTTCAAAGATTTCCTGCATGAATTTATCATTAATATCACTTACTTTGAAGATGGATAATAGGAGGAATTCCTAAAGAAAGGCTAAGCTACCATCTCTAGAGATAAGGTAAATAAAAGCCTAAAGCCATAATAGAAGGGTCAAGCTTCAAAGCCTTGTCACTGCCCACTACAAAAACTCTCTGGTTGGTGTAAGAGAGGAGGAATTTTTTATAAGTAGTCAAATAAGAAGAGTTAAAAGCTTGAAAATTTTTAGTGAATAAGGTCTTTCACAGAAGTCCTCAAAATGGTTGAGTCGGTCCATTAACGTAGACCTTTAAGACAACAGAAAACTAAAGATATCTTTAGGAAATTTGTTAAATAAGCTTGTTGAAAGACAAAGGTGAAGAAAATTCAAGAATCTAGGGTCTGTAGAAGGAATTTCTTATTTGTCCCTAAGCTTTGGAAAATAAGTGAATGTTTAGAGTTAGCAAACTATACTCATAAATTAAATGTCTGAATAAGGCAATTAGATAGACACCTTCCCAGATTCCTATAAAGGAATCCTAAAGCATAGAACCAACAAGAAAAAAATCTAGTAGAGGCTACTCCTTTGTAAAAGGGGAGGAATTCTAGACTTGGTTTATTGTTTATGGGGTAGAAAATAAACTAATTCATCAAAACCCAAACAAACTTTATATGTTCTTCTTTAGAGATGGGATTCATAAAAGAAACACAATTGTTAACTAGTCTATGTTAAAAGAAACATTTAAAGGCACCAAGGCCTAACCCAGAGGTTTCCCAACCAAACACATAAACTCCTCCTCAATAACAAGTAATCCAGTCAGAAAAAGAACAATTTTTAATGAAATAAAGGCAAGTCTAAAGGAAAAAATAACAAAAGTTAGAAAAAGGTTACTAGAATTTCAAGACAACAAATATTAAATTAGGTTAGTACTCTAGTGAGTTTTAAGACAAAGCTATTAATTAGAGAAGTCATTGCCTCTTTTAAGTAGAATGGTAAAAGGGGTATAACATGTATACCCATTTACCCCACTAATTCACAGTCTTTGGCTATGGCTTCATAGATTTTAGGGCTTAAGATAAAGAAATTTCCAATGAGAAGCTAAGTTAGTCACTTCTCCTAGGTCATTGGTAAGGAGATTTAGTAGACGGAGGGACTCCAATAATCAAAGGTAATCCCTGCTTATGGTCAAAATGTGGAATTCCCCCTAATATGTTGTAAAAATCATTTTGATGGCAAGATTAAAAGAAAGCCCAAAAAGATGATCTAGGGTTAAGAGTTTCCTACCTTACTTTAATAAAAAATGGGAAAGGTTTAACAGAATATAGATTATCTCAAGTTTTATAGCCTGTATGAACAATAAAATTAAGGAAAATAATGAAATTCTTAAATATAGAACAAAGAGAAGTTGAAGGCTTACATTAGTAGCATTCAATTTAGTAGAGTCGGTAGAGGAGAAAAAAGATGTATGATATGCAGAGGCCATAGTGCCAACAAAGTTCAATGGATTTTGTGGGAATGTTCAAAGGTTAGGAGAAAGAAAAATTGAAGCTAGTAAATAGGGATGGCAATCTCGGCCAGGCCTGGCCCAGTTTTTGGCCTGAGTTAGCCGGGCCACGAACAGGCCACGGACAGACCATAGTCTGCCTGGGCCGGGCCACGAGTCGATCATCCCATTTTGGACAAAACGACGTTGTTTTGTATACTTTTTTATTTAAAAATATATATGGGCTGGGTCGGCCAGTTGGTAGGTCGGGCTGTGGGCCTGCCAACCCTAGCCAGGGGCCCGTCATGACAGTGGCCCGGGCGGGCCGGGCTCGACCCATTGCCATCCCCACTAGTAAAAAAGACATAGATTACTTGGAGTTTAAGGTAGTAAATGGTGTGTAATGAGAAGAATTTATAGTAAAATGGTCAAACTTTAAGAGAGGAGTAAGAATTTGAAATTCAAATAAAGCAAATCTTTTAGCTTCTATAATGGACAGGGACTTAAGAGATTTAAGAACAAAGGAATCTTGATATAATCATTGCGCCTAAATTTTCTTTTTAACTAAGGGTTCTTTGTGGTTAAGGGTTGTACAAAGATCGTCCTGATGACATTTCTAGGCCTCTTCTTTTAGCTAGATTCTCTTTGATTCTTGCATTTCCTAAAGTAGTGGCCCATATCAAAGAACTTAATGATGTCCTTGAATTTATTTTATAGAATTCTATGAGGTCTTTAGTAACATATGTTTGGTCTTATCACCTACTATATATAGGTGGAGGGGCTAGGAAAATTGTTAATAAACTAAGAGGAATTTGATCCATTTGGACCAAAAGTGAAAAGGCGCAGTTATCATAAGTTTCAAGAGTTAATTATATTTCCCAGAGAATTCATAGACACAAGAAATAGTAAGAAAGTCCAAAATGTGGGAGGCAGGATGTAACATCTCGTTTCCGTATAACGGGTTGAATTATAGAAACGGGTACACGTGAGAAAATAGGAAACCACATCTCATGCTCATGCAT
>JAOQML010000197.1:7224751-7246578 GCA_027568935.1 Erythroxylum urbanii
AACTCAACCTAAACCTATCCTAAAATTTTATATTTTTTAGAAATTTTGAGTTAAATTCAAATTTTATTTAGTTTAAATTAAATCTATTAATTTTGAGTTGAATTGAATAAATTAAATTAGGTCAAAATTATTTAGTCATAACTATTTATAGGTAATTGCCATGGATGACATGGCATCAAAGTTAAGAATATTACAAGAGACATCGTGAAAATGATGTACATAGAAGAATAATTAATAGAAAAAAATCCAGCAAAATCAAAATTAGAAAACATCTCCATCATAGATTTTACACGAGCACAACTGTTTATTACTAAAAAAGTCAATATGGATTTATCAAAATACAATTTGGCCATCATGCTCATACGAAGGATAATTGAAAATATAAAAATTAATAAATAATTACAATCATGAAGTATTTTAAGGTCAGTAAATATTATTTACTTGAAATAAAAATTAAAGGTGAAAGTCAAAGCAACGAGCTAATACTTGCGTGACAGTTTTTCTTTCTAAAAAAATAGCTCAAGTTGTGGTCCCTCCCACACTCAACAAAAACAAAGCAGTACCTATCAAAACGACGTAGCTCGCTCAAACTATTTGACAAGAGATGAAAAAGCTCCATGAACACCAGAAATGATCAAAAACCGGAGCAATAATGGTGCATAGTGCCTACGATTCCTTCCAGCTCCTCGCAAACTGTCCCACCAAGATCGATGCAATTGCATCCTACGGATCGAATCTTCTTCTCGGATGCTCCGATGGAGCTCTCCGAATTTACGGACCGGAGTCCGCTGTCTCCGACCGAGCTCCGATCTCCGACTACCATGGTCACGTTCAGGAGCTGCGAAAGGAGAGTTACGAGCTTGAAAGAACCGTAACAGGGTTCTCTAAGAAAACTATCTTATCAATGGAGGTTCTTGTCTCGCGAGAACTGCTTCTCTCCCTCTCTGAATCCATTGCCTTCCATAGGCTGCCGAATTTGGAGACTCTTGCTGTGATCACCAAAGCGAAAGGTGCTAATGTGTTCTCGTGGGATGATAGAAGAGGGTTTTTGTGCTTCGCGAGACAAAAGAGAGTTTGTATCTTTAGGCACGATGGTAATTACTTGAATTTGTTACTTCCTTTCTGTTCCCGAGGTTTTGTTATCTTGTACCAGATGTTTCGAATTGTTTGGGTAAGTTTTTAGGTGTTAAGAGTTATGATGTTATTAGTGAATAAACTATATTTCAGGAGGACGAGGATTCGTGGAGGTGAAGGAATTTGGTGTACCAGATATGGTAAAATCCATGTCTTGGTGCGGTGAAAACATATGTTTGGGAATTAGAAAGGAATATGTGATACTGAACTCTACGAATGGTGCATTGACTGAGGTGTTTCCTTCTGGTAGACTCGCCTCTCCTTTAGTTGTGTCCCTTCCTTCTGGGGAACTTCTTCTTGGAAAGGTGCTCTATTCTGTTTTGCTTGTTTTAATATTCATCTCCTATGTTTGCTTGTTAGTTTAGGACATTGCGTAACTTACTTCTTCTGTTTAATTTTGATTAGACTCTTTCTAATGGTAGATCTCGGATTTTAATCTTGTCATTGTTGCGAATAGATGGATCTTATAGCCAAACATGCATTGAAACATTTCTAGCTGGGATTCTCAAAAGTTCTGCATCATTTTAATTTTTGATCAATACTCATAACTTGTCCTGGCTTGTTCCAGTTTGTTCTAATAAGCTTGTAACACTTCATTTGTTATTATCATGAAAGAGAATGAAATCCAACTTGAACTTTTCCTTCTGAATTTAGGAGAACATTGGGGTCTTTGTTGATCAAAATGGGAAGCTTCTTCAAGCAGAGAGGATTTGTTGGTCAGAGGCCCCCTCTGTTGTTGTCATTCGGAAGCCTTATGCAATAGCTTTGCTTCCGAGGCGTGTTGAGGTAGAACAATTATGGACTGGATGAAATCTCGTAGAACAATTATGGACTGGATGAAATCTCGTAGAACAATTAAGGACTGGATGAAATCTCTTTCTCCCTCTTGGTTAGTTTGTTTGCTTGATAATGTGCTACTCATGTTCTGCAGATTCGGTCTCTACGTGTACCATATCCACTGATACAGACTATTGTTCTTCCAAACATTCGTCATCTTAGTCAAAGCAACAATGCAGTAGTTGTTGCATTGGACAATTCTGCATATGGTCTCTTTCCAGTTCCTCTTGGTGCCCAGGTATTCTCATAATGTTTATTTGTTTCCCTTCACTTCTCTCCACAACTTATATATATGCCCCAATGCCTATAGATTGCCTGCAGGTCCAGATATTTCGTAAAAGTTAATCCTGTGAAGTTTCAAGTTAAAGATTGGACTGTTCTAAGATTTTTTTCAATCCTTAAACCGTTTTGCTCAGTTTAATTATTTCCCTTTTCTATTTTCTTGAACCTGTTCTTTTCCTGTTGGTTCAAACCTGGAAAAGATTGTAAAGATATTACACCATGGAATTAAAGGCCTTAATTATATTTCAGATTGTCCAGTTAACAGCGTCTGGCAATTTCGAGGAGGCCTTAGGTTTGTGCAAGCTACTTCCGCCAGAAGATTCTAGCCTTCGAGCTGCCAAGGAGCAGTCAATTCATATAAGGTTACACGTTTTCTGTGGAGCAATGATTACAGCTAGAGATTTTCTTAAATTTATTCAAACTTTTTGTCCATGGAAGCCTAGCTCAACCATAAAACATGTATATGATCTTGTTAGATTATCATCTCTCTTTATTTTGTGGGCCTGTTTGCATTTGGTAAAACTTAGTTCCAGAACTTAATATGACCGTTACGTTAAGATATTTACGAAGATCATGATTGACCTTTTTGGATGAACTTTTTTACTGACATTTTCTTCTCTTGCAGATATGCCCATTATCTTTTTGATAATGGGAGCTATGAGGAGGCTATGGAACACTTTTTAGCATCTCAAGTAGATATCACTTATGTGCTTTCTTTGTACCCGTCTATTGTTCTTCCAAAAACATTTATGGTTCCTGAACCAGAGAAGCTGATGGACATTTCTTCAGATGCTTCATATCTCTCACGGGGCTCATCTGGATTGTCAGATGACATGGAATCATCCCCTCCCTCACAGCTATTGGAACTGAATGAACATACAGAGCTCGAGTCCAAGAAGATAAGCCATAATACTCTCATGGCTCTTATTAAGTACTTGCAAAAGAAGAGATATAATATAATTGAAAAGGCCACTGCTGAAGGAACAGAAGAGGTTGTTTTAGATGCTGTTGGAGATAACTTTGGACCGTATGACTCAAGTAGGTTTAAGAAAACTAACAAGGTATGCTACTCATTTTTTTCTCATTAAGTTTTTGTGGGACTTTGCTGTTCGTAAGCTCCATATGTAGATGGAAACTTGTATATATGGGTGTAAATCCTTTGTTAGGAGGTTGTTTGCATTAGTCCTCCTTTGATGCTAAGATGTGTTAGACGATTTCTGATTGTGCACATGGGTATCGTTTCTATTTATCCGTCTTATTTTTGTTTGCATGTGATTCCTGAAGTGTTCAAGAGTCCAATTTATCAGAACAATGCATTACATGGCATACTAAGCCTTACATACCTTTATTTTTGAACTAACATGCAGATTAACTTAACCTCTGTGCTATGGCCACTTAACCACCTCTATTTAAGGAACTCATTTATCTTTGGCCCTTCAGGGGCGTGGTAACATTACTGTTAACTCAGGTGCTAGGGAAATGGCTGCAGTACTGGATACATCTCTCCTTCAGGCCCTTCTTCTTACTGGACAGTCTTCAGCAGCTTTGGATTTACTGAAAGGTCTTAATTACTGTGACTTAAAAATATGTGAGGAGATCCTTCAGAAAAGGAATCATCATACTGCATTATTGGAACTTTATAAGTGCAATTCGATGCACCGAGAAGCACTTACCCTTCTGCATAAACTAGTTGAAGAGTCGAGATCAAACCAATCCAAGGCTGAGCTTAACCCAAAGTTTGAGCCCGAGTCTGTCATTGAATATCTCAAGGTCTGCTTTCATTTCTTTTTTGTTTCTTTTTTTTCATGCTTAATTTTTCTAAACCAACATCTAACTAGTAAGAAAAGAAGAATAAAAGGTGAATCACATTCTAGAATCTGACTCTTTGTGGTTCTTGAGAAGGGTGATGTTCAAACTAGTGCTGACTTAGCATTGCATGCTTTGCTAACGGATACCACTTACCAGCACTATTTCACTTTTTGGAATAGAAAAAAAAATTGGATATTGTTATCAGCTCTAATTGAGAGTGATGCTAATTCCTCATTTATCCAGCATTTACTCTGTGACGCGAATTCTTTTATGGTTCACAATTTGAGTTTCATAACATATTTATATTAAACTTGTTATTGCTTTTAACCACCATTTGCAGGAGGAAAGTAATATAAGGTTTACGTTCTATTAATGGTAAAGAAGAATGTTCCAAATGCCCTCTTGAATAAATAGTTATACATATCGACACTCAATCTTGTATACCTTATGAGTTCTTTTATGGATTGCCTTGTGTAGCCTCTCTGCGGGACCGATCCCATGCTTGTCCTGGAGTTCTCAATGCTTATTCTTGAAAGCTGTCCAACACAAGCTATTGAGCTTTTTTTATCCGGAAATATTCCTGCAGACTTGGTGAACTCTTATTTGAAGCAGCATGCTCCAAACTTGCAGGGAAGATATTTAGAACTGATGCTTGCAATGAATGAAAATGGGATCTCTGGGAACCTTCAAAATGAAATGGTAATAATCTTGTAATTTAACTGTGCTCACAAAATCTTTTCATGTTATATTTGCAGAGTATATTGGGCTACTAGCCCATTAAGGTTTCTGAAGTTATGCTGTTAAATTTATTATGAGTAACTGTATCTAAAACTATGTTGGTGGCAGATACAAATATATCTCTCCGAAGTGCTTGAATGGCATTCAGAATTGAGTTCTCAACAGAAATGGGATGAGAAAACTTATTCCCCAACAAGGAGGAAGTTATTGTCTGCTTTGGAGAGCATATCAGGATATAACCCTGAGGCTTTGCTAAAGCGCCTTCCAGCAGATGCACTATATGAAGAACGTGCACTTCTATTGGGAAAAATGAATCAACATGAGCTTGCGTTATCTCTCTACGTCCACAAGGTATTCTTTGATAAGATAAATAGATGATTTTTGTTTTCTAGGAATAATGAGAGGCTGAATGAAATGAGATATCAATTGCAAGGAAACTTTCTAGGAGGTTGAAAGGTCTATGTTTCTATTTTACCTTTAATCAAAATGTTAAGCCGCATAAGGCACCAAATCTGATGGAATATAATATGTTAGCCTGTCTCCTTAGTTGATCCATGGAAGTTGACAAAATTTTATTTCCTCCTTACAGCTTCATGTACCTGAACTCGCATTAGCTTATTGCGACCGGGTTTACGAGTCTGGACACCATTCTTCTGTAAAATCTTCTGCCAATATATATCTCACTCTTCTTCAAATATATCTGAATCCCAGGAAGACGTATAAGAATTTTGAGAAGCGAATTACTAATTTAGTATCCTCTCCGAATACAAGCCTACCGCGGGTTGGTTCTACTTCTGCTAAATCTAAAGGGGGTCGTGCAAATAAGAAAATTGCTGCAATAGAGGGTGCAGAAGAAATGCGATTCAGTCCTAATAGCACTGACAGTAGCAGGAGCGATGTTGATGCAGATGATTTTGATGATGAAGAAGCTTCAACTTTTATGCTTGATGAGGTCCTTGATCTTTTAAGTAGAAGATGGGACAGAATCAATGGAGCACAGGCCCTCAAACTTTTACCTCGTGAAACTAAATTGCAGGTATGAAACTGTAGAATATATGGCTTTAGTAGTATTAGTTTAGTAGAAGCTGAGTAAACTATGAGGACATGATCATTGTTTATTTACTTGAATTAGTCCTTGCACAAGTCATTTATGTATTTAATTATTTTAATCGAGTTTAGGGAATTTGAATACCTCCACTTTTGAAGATAGATATAATTACCTGAGAACTATGCTTTCAAGGTGGACATGTCTACTAATAAATAGATTAAAGGCCTACTGACATATCTCTTCTTTAATTTCGTGCAACATCTGATACATTTGCCTTACTGGCACTATAATATGTATTATCTTTCCATCTTTCTTTTTGTAGAACTTGTTAGCATTTCTTGAACCTCTTGTAAGAAAATCCAGCGAAGCATACCGGAACCTTTCAGTGATCAAGAGCTTGAGGGAGAGCGAAAATCTACAGGTGGGTGCTATAGTGTGCATAAATTTGACTGGGATTTGTGCATAATGCAACATATTTAGGATATGATGTTTTATTTTAGACCACAGAAGCTATTTGACTAGACTGAGGATCTATATTTGCTTGAGATGATGGATTGGACCTATTAGTTTGTAGTTCTAACAATTTCCGTTGTAGAGGTCAAGTTTGATTTATACTGAATCTATAACCAGTGCATGGCATTGAATAGCAGGACAGCTTCACTGAAACATGTCTAGGGGCGAGCTCTTAACAATCAACCTGCATCATCTACTGTGCATAACATGTTCTAAACAAACTTGCGCTCATAATAGATATTGTAACAGTTGCCCTAGTGTACTCAAGTCCATGGATTGACACCTCTTTGGGTAACTTTTTTTTTTTAAAAGCAAGCAGGGCCCAGGTGTTTTGCTCTCAATTTGTTCCAAGTCTCTGCATGTTAATTATTCTAGGTGTACTATCTGCTCCACCAAATGCTTCGGTACTCCCAAACTGGTTTTCCAAGTCACTTTCACAAGCTTTTGCTTTTGCACTTGTGTCTCGGCCATTTTCAAATTAATCTTGTACTTACATCTCTTGCCTCTTTCATTATGTTAAATCTGTCGCCTCTTTCATTATTTAAACAAACAGTCATGTGGAACAGGTGAAAGATGAATTATACAATCAAAGGAAAGCAGTTGTGAAGATTACCAGTGATAGTATGTGCTCGTTATGCCACAAGAAAATTGGGACGAGTGTTTTTGCAGTCTATCCGAATGGCAAAACCCTAGTGCACTTCGTTTGCTTTAGGGATTCACAAAGTATGAAAGCTGTGGCTAAAGGCTCACCACTTAGAAAACGATGAGTTGGGATTTTTTGTAGGGTGAATATATATATGCATTATTCTTCCACATAATTGCAGTTATCTTGCACCAGTTTGGGATGGAAAGGTTATTCCTCAGCTTAGGTCCTCTATGCGTGTTTTGCGAAGCGTTGCTTGTTCTGATTCTTGTTATAGTTCAGCTTGCATTTTTGAAGAGCTCGAGATCAAATTTACGTACAATGAGTGCGTGTGACGAGTGTTTTGTTGGAGCTACATGGAAAGTTCTCCGTCTGTTGTAAAAGTAGTTAAAGAAACACAAATTTCTTGGTCAAATTTGTTATATAGTGGTGTTAGTATGTAATTCATTTGTCAGATCATAGATAATATTATGCAGTTATGAGTTTGTTTTCACAATTCTCCATGAATTTCCATTTTTAGCAATAGAAAGATGAACAGTGAACAGAAAACTAGTTCAGTGAATTTTCCATTTTTAGCACAACACTTAACACACGATCACTTTTTGTCAACCACTACCGCCTTGCTACCCTTGAGAAGAAAACGGTAAACAACAACTCCTACCCTGGACCCCACTTGCGGGGTATCCACGTGAATCACCTCGACATCAAACAGCTTTCTAGCTCTCTTGAAGAACACAGAATCCTTCTTCCACCTCCTCAAATGGGCCATAACAAACACCATTTTCTCATCCAAGCCCATCAACAATCGCAGAGTTTGTAGTAAAGGCTCAAACAGATGCTCGTGGTACACAACATCCGACGCCACCACGATATCGAATTCCCGCCCAACCGCCTCCGCGTCACCGGTGTCTCCCCACCGAAGCGCCTCCACGTGGACTGTACCGCCATGTAGCGTCAATAAACCGGCATTGGCGTCAACGTTGAACTGGAGGTTCGTAATGACGTGCGGTAGGTCCGTCACCGTCACATTGGCACCGAGGATCGCCGCGGCCGCTATTCCGACGAGTCCAGTGCCGGAGCCGAGCTCCAGCACTTTGAGCTTTCCGCCGCCAGATTTGGAAAAGGCGGCGAGCGTCTGTGAAAGAGGACTGGTCTCTGGTTGGCGATGGTGTTGCTCAAGAAGCGAGACGAAGGTGTTCGCCGCCGGCCATAGCTGGAATGAGAGGCCCTGGGAAGGGAGCTGTCTGATCACCACCATTGACTTAATTGAAGGGAGGTCATATTGCTGCAGTACTTGTTGCCTCTCTACTCCATTAGCTAGCCTAACAGTTAAACCATTCCCATGGTTGTCTGGTAAAAGTATTTTGATCAAGTCTATGTCATCCTCGTCGTCGTCTGGTTGTTGCTGAGGTGTAGCCATATCATGCGCCGTCCACGCCGAATATCTGTCCTTTCGCTTCGGAGCTGTATTGACACAAAGCCCGACCTAGGGCATCTTCACCACAAATGGTAAATATTTAAAGTCAGAGTCCTCCGTTTTAAAATACTTTTCTAGATCCAACATATAATACCGTTAGTATATACTGCCGTTAGTGTGAACTAGAAAGCAAAATGCAACTTTTTAGGGTGGAAAATGTAATTTTAAAATAAATTGGGCGAGAAAGCTAAGATGATTTCCTAAACGGTCATTTAAATACTGTTTTGTCTGTGTGAAAGGGTTCTTCTGGAATCAAATATTGGCATCCAGTGGGAGAGAGAGGGAAAAAAAGATGATAAAAGCTGTGATGATTATA
Organism: Erythroxylum urbanii; assembly: GCA_027568935.1. Taxonomy (NCBI): domain Eukaryota; kingdom Viridiplantae; phylum Streptophyta; class Magnoliopsida; order Malpighiales; family Erythroxylaceae; genus Erythroxylum; species Erythroxylum urbanii. Next base: position 7,233,549 of record JAOQML010000197.1, read on the forward strand.
AACACACAAGGCAAGCCTCGCCTAGCGAAATTCTACGATTTTCTGGTGAATAATCTTCTCTCTCCACCTGCATACACTGATCGTTGATTCGTTTTCCATTTCGATCCTAACAATATAGTTGAAAATTTTGAATTCAGACTGTGGAGAAGCAGCAGGAGCTCATTCGCAGCGTTTACGGAGGTAATCGATAACTATTAACGATTGATGATCTTGCCTGAGATGTCTCAGTTTTTTTTAATAAACCATTTGCGATTCCGATTATTGAGTTTCTGTGAAGTGCTCTGTAGTAGGGCGGAGAATGTAAGCAATTTCATTGATGCGGATTCGATCTTTGGTCCGGTTTGTACTTTAAGCATTTTTTTTTAACCTAATTCTATTTGTTCTTGTTTTTTCTTTTTGGGTGAAAATATTATGAGTTTCTTGAGATATGATTAACTTTTTTGTTATTCTTTTCCTAAATCTGTTTGGCAGGATAGTCGCATCGCTTATAAACACTACGCCACTCTGTATTTTGTGTTTGTGTTCGATGGTTCTGAAAACGAGCTCGCCATGCTTGATCTCATTCAAGGTCATTTACTTAGTATGTAATTCAAAGTAGAAGATATAGGTGACATTTTGGAACTTAATTTCTAGCAACTGGTAGCTAAAGGAAGTTCCTATTTTCCTTTTAAGAAAAAATTATGAATCTTTAATTCGCATTCTGATTTGATCACTAGCAGAATCAGAATGCAAACTCATACTTTCTGGTTAGCTGTGCTTCTCCCGTTAATATGGCACAAACTTCGAGTGAACTCTTTAAGAAGCTTTTCAATCTAGAATCTTATGGTGGTTGGAGCACATATGTTTTCCTAGCTATAGGATCCTGTTTCCTGTGACCACTATGCTAATCGTCAAGGACTATTTGAAGATTCATGCAACATCTGTATTGGAGCGCTTCCTTGAAAGTTTAGGATGTGTTTTTGTGAGAAAATTTGAGGCATATCTCTTGACTTTGCTAGTGCCTTTTGATCAGGCGGAAGATGAGCTGAAAGATTTAATGGCAACAGTGGCTGCTTTAAAATACTTAATGATCAACCGTATAGAGAGACCATAGGGTATTAAATATATAAATATCTTTGGAACCTATCTTTTTCTAGTTCTGACGTGCTTCCTTGTGAAATCAGTCTTCGTGGAGACACTGGACAAATGCTTCAGAGACGTGTGTGAGCTTGACATAGTATTCAATTACAATAAGGTATATATCTATAGAGTGCATGAGAAATCATATATGTAAATGAGGTCATTCAAATGTGGCGATAAACTACATGAATCATGATTTCACTTTTTTCTGGTGAGCTTAACACCACAACTGGCCATTGCTGCATTTATCGTCTGCAGTGACTCGGGCTATTTTATCTGGTCTAAAACTTATGCATGCTGGTAGGTGATGCATGTATTTAAGGTACCTAAGCTTCTTTTTTTTTTTTTTCGCAGCTACATACTATTTTAGATGAGATAATTTTTGGAGGTCAAGTGTTGGAAACAAATTCTGCGGAAGTTATGAAGGCCATTGAAGAAATATCAAAGTGCTCCTTCTCATTCACTTATGACTCTTCATGCAGTTTCCTTTTTTCTGTCTGTTTGTCTGTGATGGAACTTTTAATGATCAATTTCTGCATATGATGCAGGTTAGAAGCAGCCTCAAATTCTCTGACATTAAAAACTGTTTCTGGTTGGCGTAATCGATAGCATGTGTAATAGGAACGGTGCTAACATGATCAAACATTTAGTCCTATCATCTATGGCACTCTTGAGCATGGAATATACCAGATAAGTGGAACTTTTTTCTTTGAGCTGTTATATTTGTATGGTCCTTCCATTAATATTACACAATCCTGCATGAAGGGAAGTTATTGTTCTATTTCTCTTTTGGGATGAATGATTGATTATTTTAGTAACTGTCTTTGAGGGTCTAACAGTGCTAGGTCATTTGGTCTCAGATATGTTGAAAGGTGAGGGGAATCGATGTCCTATCATCGGGCTTATGAATCTTGTTTTGGAAGATATGTGTTAGTACATGCATGAAGTCTCTTAGGTAGCTTAGGGCCTATCTAGTCTCTTAAAGTACTGGAACTCGAACTAGCTTGATTTGTGTTTTTTTTATAGGATAAACTTATTACCTGCAATTTAAATAAATTATAAAATTTTATTAAATGAAAACTTTTTAATTTTGAGAAACTTTTTTAATTGTTATTATTGAAATATCTATAATTAAGATATTTTATTTTGAAAACATTTTAAGATTTTTTTATTATAAGAATATTTGTAACTTTAAAATTGTTAAACAAGTTCTTATAATAAAAATTGAACGACCATAATCTTTATTAGTTATTGATAACTAAGGTATTTTTTATGTTTCCCCTAAGTGATAAAATCAGGAAAGTTATAAGCGAAAATTGAGAACAGAAATTTAACAAAAGCATAGTTTTGTTTATTTTTTTAAATTATAATCAAAATCAAGAAACTGCAAGTAAACCAAACAATATATTCCAGGTGCAGCTGTGGCATTCTGTGCTTGATATTACTTGTTCTGAACGGAAATAAAAGTTATGTCACCAGCCTTAATTAGAAGGGAAATCGTTTGTGATTAATCCAATAAGGACTTAAATGAGACACTAAGGATGAAAATTGAGAACCTAAAACATGAAAAGAACATTAATTATAATTTAAGCAATTAAATTTCTTCAACGAAGTGTTAATTTATTTTATGGTAAAGAAGCGCAAAATAAAATTTTAGTATCGAAGAAGTTAATAATAAACGACACACTCTAAAAATAACATTTCTGTCCTTTCATATTATTATTTTAACTTAAATGTCTAGCTTAACTTTGTTTGGTATTTTTGTTGTTTGTATTTTTTAAGATAATCTATTGTGTAAACTTTCCTGTTAGTTTTATACATCCAGTAGAACTTTTACTATTTTTGAGAATCTCATTTTGAAAGATTTTGTGTTTGATAGTGATTAATTTGAGAAGCTAATAATTTTAGGTTTATGTATTAACCAACTTTATAAATTCAAAGAGTCGCATCTTAAAATATTATTTTTTTAATTGCATTTATTGTCATTTAAGTGTCGTTAGAATCGATCACCTAACTACGATATAATTGGAATTCATAAGAAAGATGGTAAATCAGTATCATTGGTCACACTGACTTCGAACTTCCTCATGTAATTCATTAATTTGCATTATGAGAGAATCTAATCTTGTGGCACCATGAAGTGTACAATCCTGCCCTTATCATTCATATTCTATCACAAAACCGAAATCAGGTTTGAACTTGGAGGCATATGAAAGCGATAAATACGCCCACACCTCCGGAATTGGGGTTGAACTTTTAAAAGTAGATTCATGATTTTTTTTTTGAAAATTTGAAAAATGCACACATTTGGAAACTCTTCACTTTCAAAATGCGTTGAGAGGTGAAAAGTGATATATTAAAAAAAACATTTAACATCTCTACTATTTTGAGAAAATAATTCTTTCAATGTGGTTGCTGGCACTTTTTAATCTCAACTTATTTTACGAGATTTCATTAGCATCTGTAGTTCAAGTTCTGGAGGAATTCTGAAGAATCTGTATCATGTGAATTTTGAAATTAAATGGAGTAGATGTTTCCCACGTTGATACTGCAGTCATTAGGCCATTGGAAAATACCGGTCGGGCCAATTTCCCTCTCAAGATCCGGCAGAGTATGACCAATAGCCGATTCCTAAAAACAGTGGAATTGTAAGAGTTCCAAGTTCCAACGACAAGACACAAAATTGCAGATGGTACTTGTCTATTTCATTTGTATCTTTGACAACTTAAAACAAGGCAGTTTGCAGTATCACCGCATATAATGAAAGACGTAAAGAGAGAGTTTACGACGGTAGGTAAAATCTGGAAGAAGGCGGCAAGAGCTACAGTTCAGTCAGATAATAGACAAAGATAATGAAACCATTTCTCTCTTTGGATAGCAACAAAACAAAAGAAGATAGGAAACTAATAATTGGAGGACGGTCGTGAAATTCAATACACAAGCAATTAAACTGCAAATTACAAATTAAAATTCTTTGATTTAACTTACCCTACAGCCTAAATCTTCCCAGTTTCCATTCGATGGCTTGTGTTGGGGTTATTTGAACAAATAAGTGGATGGCATCATTACCTGCAAACATACATTCATGACCCGCAACTTCAGGAAACTACAAGTTGTCTTCGTTTCTGTTACTTACATACCCACGAACAGAGGTTACGGGATGGATACATAAAATTTTCTTCTTAACAGAGACGATTTGTTGATGATCGATGTTAAATGTCTCCACTTTTGTAGTGTTGACCACTTTAATCTTTAAGCTATGTCAACAAAGCTTAATATACAAAAACTGTATATTATAATGTTAACTAAAATTAAAATTAATAATGTTAAATTTTGTTTTATTGTATAGAAAAAAAAAGTAAAGATAAATTCATTATTATAACAAAAAGAAATTGTTTGCATATTTTGACGTTGTCGTATGTTATAAGTTATTATTGTTTGTTATCTAACAGGTAAGAATGTTAGTAAGTTATCCCTAAATCATTTTCATGTCATCTATTTATTGTTTCTTTGGGAAAAAGAGAAAGAAGAGTTTCAAAACAAGAATAAAGAAGAAGATGGTCTTTATCAGGGCATTGAACTATTTTGACGTGTTCCTTTAGTGTGTACTATGTATTGATATATGAGTAGTCTACTAGAAACTATCACAATCAGCAACACGTCTTGCGTCATCTCATTTTAGACCATGGATATATAGGACAAATATAACCAGTTTCACTTACATATTGGAGTACCATGACCGAGTAGAAACAATTTCATTTTTACACAAACTATAGTAGGATTCAATACATGTAATACTAGCATAATATATAAAAAGTACCATCAATTATTAAAAATAAGTACCAAATACAGTTTAAAATGGAAATACTATTCATGATTACAAACTGTACTCCGCCTAAATACAAACTATACTATTACTTTATTTATCTAATATCACTTTTATGTACAAAAATACTATAATTCATTACAGATAAACAACACAAATTTTAAATGAGAATATGTTGATTGAATGAAAAAAATATTATACCTCAATATAAAATATATAAGGACTCAATACACTCAATATCATAGCTATATACAAATATTACTATTATGCAATAATAATACTAGCGTTAGTGAAAAAATGAGAGTATCATCATTAAGCACAAACAATACCCTATCTCAATATAAATTATACTGGTACTTTATGTATTCAATACCATATCAGTTAGAAAAAATATTATCATTCGTTATAGATAAGTAAGACCTATATTTTAAAATGGGAATCAAATGATTGAGTATAAATAATATCATATTAAAATAGAAACTATACTAGAATTCAGTATATTCAATACCATAATAGTAAGTAAAAATTACCATGACATTTAAAATAAGTAAAAGATTCAATAAAAATGAGAATACCATCTCTGAGTATAAGCAATATCTTGTCTCAATAAAAACTGTATTAGTGCTATATTTTTATAATATCATGTTTATGTACAAAAATTACCATCATTCATTACAGATAATTAGGATGTACACTTTTTAATGCGAATATTTTAATTGAATAGATAGAATACCATGTCTCAATACAAACTATACCAAAACTCCGTATATTCAATATCATAACTATGTAAAAAAAAAATCCAAGATGTATAACAATAAGTGACAGTTTTAATGAAAAATGGGGATACCATCTTTTAGTACAAATTGTATCTTCCCTCAACATAAACTACACTAGTACTTTATTTGTTTAATACCTTGTTTATGTACAAAATACCATAATTCATTACAGATAAGCAATATATACATTTTTATATAGAAATATATTGACTGAATGGAAAAAAAATACTATGCTTTTATATAAAATATACCAATATTCAATACGTTCAATACCATAACTATGTACAAAAATAAATATAACGTGACAACAATAAGTACTAGCTTCAATGAAAAATAAGAATACTATGACTCAATAGAAATATTACCAAGCATCAATATAAAGAACATATATTAGTGCACTCTTGTGCCATAAATTATATCTTTTAATAGTTTACAGTTAACTACATTCCTGTATGATCAACTGAGCTCTTATTATAAATTTTGAATGGACAATATAAAGGATATAGTTTGGTAATCAATCGTACTTCAAATATTGTCTATTAAAGGATTTTTGGACATGGTTAACGATATGGTCTTATAATCAATTGTTTTGTTATTAGAAATTTTAAAGAGAACATGTGAAGTACATAGTGTATATGAACATGCATCAAACTATGTCCATTAATTGTTTTTTTCAATATAACTAACTTCACAAGCTTGTGATCAACTGTATTCTTGTTTAAATTTTTTGAGGGACAATGTAAACTATGTGGATTGCTATACGATCATGTACAAAATTGTGTAGAGATAAAGTTTATTAAGGAGATTATGCTCTCATGTACAAAATTGTATCAATTATTTACGTTCTTGGATGGTTAAGATCGCAATAGTTTGGTGACCCTTGTTTATGTTAGAAAATTTGAAGGAAAAATATGTCATTTAACCCTAAAAAATTTCATCTATTAGTAATTACTTTATACCTATACCCTCGTATTATCACTGTTAGGTTTTTTGTCGAAGCTTTATTGAAGCTTGAAAATGAACATCCACTTCTAATATGCAATACAAGTTTTCAAATTTTATTTGTGTATTCCTTTTGTAATTATTTATATATTATTTTTAATGTTATTTAGCAAGCATGGAAGATATGAGTATCAAGAAAAAATTTCAACTTGCATTTTTAGGACGAAGCAACAATATCAATGACATTTATGGTATCATGCAATCAATTTTTAGAGTTGCATACAAACCATTTCATTTCCGTTTATGGGATCAAACAACCATTTCCCACCTAGAATATTATGTTTGTAGTAAAGTGCATTCTTGAGTTTTTTTAAGATGCATTAACATGTGGAAGAGAGTTTGCAGTAGTAATAATATTGTGAGAAATGAAAAGAAGAAGGTTAGAGGGTTTTGCTAGAAAATATACATTAAATATAAAATAAAATTTTTTATTAATAATTTTGGACTTCATTGGTATTTGTTTATAGTAAAATTCGGTGTAGTAAGGAGAGAAGAAGAGTTTAGAGTGTTGAATCATTTTAATGAGCATCCATTTGGTGTTTACTATATATTGATGCGTATTTGTGACCATTTAACATTTGTTGGTATATTTTCTATGATATAATGATAAATTTTGTGTAAATCAGTCATATATTCTGAATATTGTTACCATATTTGTGGTATAATGTAGATGGTATATTAGAGATGAGTAATAAAATAAAGAACGAGATAAATTGTTTACATGTGACAACCTCGCATAATAAGGTAGAGTACATAGAGATAAAGGTGGTACTTGACATAGGAATGATGTTTGAAAGTTGGAAAATAAATTTCGATTTGTACTAAAAGTATGCAAGATGTCATGGTTTGTGGTTGCTATAAGGGGAAGGAAGAAATATGAGAATAAAGACTTTAAGAGTAGTAATTTGTGTGTCATGGAGGTGGATTTCATAAGCCACGAGAACTTAATACAATGAAACCTAGAAGTAATGGAAGAATTATGTGCAATTCTTAAGTATATTGTCAATTCTATAAAGGAATATAGAGCATGGGCAAGTTTAAAGATTTGCATAACTATGAGTTAAATCCAAGTAATATGAGGTTTGTGAGGAAACATCAATTTACTAATAGTCATATTAGATGTGGATTGAAAATGAATGATTGTTATGAGATTAGGTCGTGTATAAATATATAAACTATTGTTGCAACTATAAGTGGATGTGAGAACACACATGTTTACTTGAGGACTAACTTATTCTTATAGAACGGTTGAGGAGAGTGATGCTGGAAGCAAGTGACACAAAAGTGGTTTATAAGATATTTATTAGCGTGAAGGAGAAGGATAGTAGGTTTTTTTACAAAATTGATTGTGATACGGAAGGAAGGTTGAGGAATATTTTTTTATTCAATGTGAGGATTTATGCAACATATATTGAATTTGGTGATATGGTGGCATTTGATAGCACCTATCTCGTTAACAAATATCAAATGTTGTTTTCCTTATTTGTGGTTGTAAATAATCACGATCAACCTATTTTGCTTGTTTGTTCACTATTATGATATGAGATGACTAATAGTTTTTGTTCACTATTTCCTACATGGTTAAGTTGTATGGATGGGATTTAACCAAGTGCAATAATTGCTAGCGAGTGCAAATTATAGGCAATTCCACTAAGGTGGTATTCCCTATTGTTAGGCATAGAATATGTTTGTGACACATACTAACAAAAATTACATAAGAAATTTAGTGCGCAAAGAAAATGCTAAACCTTACGAGGAGAAGGTGAAGAGATGGCATGACTCTCATCTTAAGAAGAAGGAATTCAAGGTAGGAGATGCAGTTTTACTATATGATTCGAGGTTGACATTATTTTCAGGAAAGTTGAAATCGCAATGGAGTGGACCTTTTACAGTCACCTAAGTTTTTGATCATGGAGCCTTCGTATTGAAAAATGTAAACAAGGAAACCTTTAAGGTGAATGGGCATCGCTGCAAACTGTATCTTAGTGGAGTGATTATGAAGGAAAAAGAAGTAATCTCTTTCCTTTAGAAAAATTGAACATGCTTCCAAGGACGCAAGGTCAAGCTAATGACCATAAATTAACACGTTTTGTAATTAGATTTAAATTGTTGTGCAACTAGATTTGTTTTAAATTCCATAAAATAAGTCTTGATGATTTGGACTAGGTTGGGTTACTAATTCTCTTACTCTCTGTTAATCAATTACAAGATAGGAGAGCAATCTCGGTGTCAAGTTGAGATTCCACCTCTGATACCATCACCAACTTAATCACATTGATGATTCTATACTCTAACCCTTGTCTTTTATTTTTATAGTTATTTTCAATTGTTCTCATGTTTCTCTTGTTTCGTTAATTTTTATTCTCACCTTATGTATTATTTGTTTGTTCTTCTCACAGTGAGGACAATGTGTTGTCTAAGTGTGGGGAAGGTTATGTACGTTAAATTTTTTTATTTGAATGTGAATTTTACATGATGTATGTTAGTTTTTCTTAGGATTGCATGATGTGATTTGTGTGAATGCGTCAATGACTAGGACTTAACGGAATCGATTTAACTTTGAACATAGTCTTTTAGGTTGCTAAACTTTTTTAACTTGTGAAATTAGTGACCTATGTTACCTTGGTTAAAAATGCATATTAATTAGGATTGATGTTAGTTCGTTGCTTTAGGAATTTACCACATTTATTTATAATTTTAGGCCAATCGAATAAGTAGCGTTGTTAGTATTTTTTTCATGAGAATGATTAGCTTAAGAAATAAGGTAGGGAAGAAAATTAAAAAAATGTTGTGTAATTCTGAAATAAATAACTATTCCGTTGGCCCTTTTAAAAACAAATTGAGTTATGAATAGAGCTAGTAGCCAGTTAGGAATGTAATGTAGCTGAGTAACTAGGAGACATTCTTCACAAATGTTTGCCTTCGCATCAAAAGGCTATAATGACATTCCAACCAAGCAGTTTAATAAAAACATGGCCTAGTTGAGTAACCAGGGGACATTTATCACAAATGCTTGCCTTCACGTCAAAAGGCTAGGTTCATGTTAATAAAATTAACAAAATAGTGTGTTATTTAATAAATCCTACTGATATTGTGAATAGCATGATTTCTTATGAAAAGTCGCTTAAGGATAGTTAAAATTTCGATTAACCAAATAATTATCAATGTGTGTGTGTAAGCGATAGGACTGAATGAATGTGACATTAAGTCTTGATTAGTATGTATATTAAGTTCAAAGTACTAAGACACAGATTTCACATGTTAATAAGTTAGAACAACTTGAAAGATCGTGTTTATAGTGAAATTTGTTTCGTGAAGTTTAATGAAATTGTTTCATTATTACATATGTATATGTGTTATGTTTTGGTGTGTTTTGCTTGTTTTGTCTTTGCTTGAGGACCAGCAAAAGTTTAAATGTGGTAGGTTGCATAATGTTTTAGTGGATAATTTAGTATGTGTTTAGTTGTTAAATTGAATGATTAGTGCATATTTAAGATAGGATTGTGTTATTTAGTTAAATGTTTGTGTTTTGAGTGTTATATAGGTTAGAGCATGCTTTTATGCTTAAATTTTGTGTATTTGAAGTGCCTTGATGCATTTGTTAGTGTTTGAGAATAGATATGGAAGAACAGAGGAGAATTGGAGGAAACCTGGAGCCAGACCCAGGCCTATGACAGAACTAGTTTGGAGAGCCATGATCGTGGCCTTGTTTGCCATTATCGTGATAGAGAGCTAAAGCCTAAATGAAGTGCCACGATCATGGCAATATAGACCACGATCGAGGCCTATGCGACAGACAGCAAGGACAACCTCCCAAACGTGACTTACTGAGAGACATTTGGTACTTTTTGGACCCAGGATAATCCTAGGGTTTACCTAAAATAAAAAGACTATATAAAGAAAGAGAAAGAACCCTAGGAGGAGCTCCAATTTTTGACACTTTAGGAACAGTCCATAAAGAAAGAAGAGGAAGAGAGAGGAGAAAAAGAAGAAGAAGAGAGAGGAGAAGAAGAAGAAGAGGAGGAGAGAGGAGCGAGCTTCTGCTGATGCTACTTTCCATAGCCATCCCGATCACATCCAAGTGAAATTTTCTTTTCATCTTGTTATTTTTCTTCTTTGAATATGTAAGATGGATATGATGATGTTGATGCATTTGGGATTGATGATGATGTTCTAACTTTTCTTTAGGGGTTTAGACTTGATTCAATGTTAATCTAGTTGTTTCTGTGTTAATTCATTTTGGTGTTATGATTATTTATTATAACTTCATGCTTCGGTAATAAATCAAGAGAGTGAACCGAATGCAAAATGGTTGAGTTGGTTAATGAGAGTTAAACGATCCAATAGATCACGTAAATAATCAAATCAGTAATTATACAGATAAAGATCTCATGTGAGACCTGCTTTTTTATTAAAAGGCTTAAGACTTGATTAGGTTGTGGGTTAATTTTTAATCGAGAGATAACATTTTCAGTAACTCGACTTAATTAGGGCTTAGTAATTATAACTCGAGAGAGAGTAATCCACCCTTCGATAGTCTAGAACTGAAACCTCATTAACACAATAGTGATTGGGTTAACATTGATGATAGGATAAATCCCTTTCTCATAATTTAGTAGTTCTTCTTATGTGATTTTCCATTGTGAACTTGGTGGTGCTCAATATTCAATTTCTTTTGTATTAATTTTACAAAATAACTTTCTGTCAATTATCTTCATGTGTTTACTTTTCTGTTCAGTTTTTATTTTTATTTTAATAATTCTTTAGGCCTTAGATAACTTAGAATTAGATTAGTTTAACAACTCCTCGAGGGATCGACCCCTCACATACTACACCTACGACCTGTACGCTTGCAATATAATGAGGGTTTTAAATAGATTAAAACTTGCCTCAACACTTACCACCTCGATCAGACTTTAATCTCTCAATTTTTCTTTCCAATTAGTTCTTAACCTTAGCTTTGTATTTCATAAACACTTCTTTTACATCACTTTTATTTTTCAATAAGTAAACCTTAGTAAATATAGAATAATCATCCACAAACGTAATATAGTATCTTATGCCTCCTTTACTCACACAATTCTTAAAATCACCCAAATCTGTGTGCGCCAAGTCCAACAATTGTGACTCTCTCACGGTCACTGATTTAAAAGGCTTCTTATAGTGTTTAGCCTTAACACAAATTTGACATTTTTCATTTCATTAATGATCTTAGGCAACAAGTTTAAGCTTTGCATCCTTTTAATTGACCTTACATTTATATGCCCAAGTCTAGAGTGTCATAAGTCTAGGGACTGAACAATATAAACAGAAGAAGTAGAAGCATTCATTTTAACATCAAGTACAAATAAGCCCTCATTATAAAACCCTTTACTAACAAAGTTCTGATTCTTAGTAAGAACTCCCTTATTAGAATCAAAGGTAAATTTAACACCAGTCTAGTTAAGCAATGTACCAGAAATCAAGTTTCTACGTATATCAAGAACAAACAAAACATTTTCTAATGCCAACACTTTTCCAGAAGTGAGTTTGAGAGTGACCTTCCTAACTACTTGGACAGGAACTTTGCTAGAGTTGTCCATAATACAAAATCACCATCGGCATTATCATTCAACTTCTTAAACAGACCTTATTGGTGCAGGGTGGAGTGGTAGAACACTCAATCAATCAAATCTCATTACAAAGTTTTTTTTTGTTTTGAAACAATGCACACTTTTGCAGAAAATCAATAATCAATTCGGGCCCGTTTCAATCATAAACTTTTCCAATCACAGCCATACAATCATTAGAATTACAATGCCATTTGGGCCCATTACTAAAATAGAAGACTTGTAGTCATAATTTATTACACTTCAAAATGATTTACTAACATTTCCAATTTGGAATGTTGATTCAGAACAGAATTATTTACATACTCATGATACAATCGTTGCTGAAAACATAATCTGATATCAATGAACGAAATAAGAATGCAGACGCGAACTGATCTCGACCTCTATCCTTCACTCGAATGTTGTAGGTATACTCCCGTTTGCCTAACGGGTTATTCTTCTGATCCTGAAAAATATTCACACAATGAGTGACCATCATCGATGACTCACTCAATCACGTAACACATAACTTACAACATTACACATTTCACACTTCACATTCAATACAATTTAATCACTCAATTATGCATATGCAATGCACATGAGACCCACTTTTCCTTTGTTATTTTGTTGTGACCGAGTGCCTAAACTGTCCCTTAAAGGGCTCATTGATAACTGTCCCATATAGGGCTCATTGATAACTGTCCCATATAGGG
>JAOQML010000197.1:7272736-7286628 GCA_027568935.1 Erythroxylum urbanii
TAGTAAATAAAATATTTCATAAAAATATATTATTAGTCATATTAATTAAGAGTATAATGAAAAATAATACTTGTAGTAAAAGTTATTAATGGAAAGTAAAATTTCTACTGCAGAAGTAGTTTTCTACCGCAACTCTCTTTCTGCTTATTGATTTTTGCGGTGGCATCGTACTTTTCTCCAATCTCCGGTTATTTACCGCAAATCCAAACATGTGACTGCGCTTGAAAACTATAATGAATAAGTACTTATCCCCACCGCACCGCAGATCCAAATGCAGCAAATATCAAATAACTGAAAATCGTGACATACATCATTCCGAAGCCACTTGGGAAAATATACAGAGTCTAAAGAAGATTTTAGGTTTAGACATATCTAAAAGTAGACATTACTTATAATTTATTTTATTTTAAAATTTACCACTATTATTTTAGATTATAAAATTATATTATATTAAAATTTCTAAAGTAATTGATAAGTTATTAAAGCACCGATTGTTATATAATTAGTTATAAGAGTCTAAATGTTTTATGTTTTAGACACCATAATCACATTTTCTAGGGACAGTTTCAGACCGGGGCAAACAAAAAATGTAGCATCAAATCCAATGTTTTACAGTAATCTTCCAAAAGGAAAAACTTGTAGCATTATTTAGATCTCATGCCATTCACGGGCATTAGTATTTTGCAAACACATTTTGACAAAATAAATAGCAAGTAAATGGGAAAAAAAAACATGTCATTTCATGAAAACATGTGTGCCTGATACTCTTTGAAGGTCACAGATCAAAAGCATTACATTTAATGCCTGATATCCTTAGAGTGATACAAGTTGTATTCATACACCTAAAGCGTTATATTGAAATCCACTACGATCTAATTAAAAACCATGTAAAATCGTTTGGAATCTAGAGATATCGTCACAACCTTGTTTTCTTCATAAGATACTGACTCGCTAAACACGTACTCCACACCTAGGTGTTTAACTCTCACTTTCAACCAACCAATCTAATCATAATCTTATAACTCAAACTTGCAGGGAACACTTGGGACTGATAAGTAATAATCAGAATTTTAGTTTTTGGGCCGTACGTGGTTTGTTGACAGGGTCCAACTTGAAAAAGCCGACGTGTGCATCAATGGAGAAAGTTGGTGAATTAGCTATGTTGCGTTCTCTGCGTGTCTATTGCCTATTGGAGCATTCTATTAGAAGTAGGATTCGGACAGACGAGCCTTAGAACCAAGCAACTGTGGATATTTGGTGTAAGGAACACCGTTCACCGGTCATCACACGACCCTTTTGTCGACGCTTGGAGGAGGAAGAGACATGGTCATAAGCAAATCCTCCTTTAAGGTTCGTTAGTGCACTCTACAGTAGCATACGTATGTTGTTCTTATTTCATCTTTTGTCTTTGTTATCTAATGAATTTATTTACACTTGTTGGGTTCTTGTATAAGTTCCATGGGGTTCCAGGGAACAACCTTTTTATGTGATGTGTCGGATCGTTTTTCATAAGTAGTTTTCGATAATGTTGTGGGATTTCAAGCATTTTCTTGATGTTTTGCACGCACTTGACGTTTTGGTGCAGATAATTTTGGGTTCATCGTCCATGGCACGCCGGAGAATTCTTTCAGAAATGGGATATGAGTTCTCAATTCTGGTATTTTGTTATTCAGCAGCATATATTCCTTGGCCTTTAATTTGGTCCTTTCTTTTGTCCCTCAACTGTTTGTCACCTTTTGAGGGTAGAAAGAGCTTATTTATGTTTTCTGTTTAGACTGCAGATATAGACGAAAAAAGTATAAGGAAAGATACACCAGAGGAATTAGTTATGGCGCTAGCTGAGGCAAAGGTTTGATTTCTTTAATGCCCAACTCGTTCTCATAAAGTTTGAAATATTAGTAGTTTTCATTCAAGTCTCATCTTCTTAAGCTTTTCAAAATCAAGTGGCCACAAACAAGCTGTCTTCTGTTTGACTTGAGATGTAGACTTGATGTGCTCTTCTTTAGAGAAATTTTTGTTCTTTTGGTGGGGCAATGCTCGTTTGTGTGTGTACCTACTTGGACTAGTGTTGCAAGAAAAAAAAAGAATGTCTTTTGCTTTTGTATCCTAGATTATTATGGGAGAATGTGTGGTGAAACATCATTTGCGTGTTGTGATTGTTTTTACTTTGCTGTGTTTTCCTCCTAGGCAGATGCCATCATAGAGAGGCTTCAAGCTGGGTCGCAATCGGCAGAGGATTCGTGCCCAACATTGTTGGTTACTGCAGACACAGTATAGTTTGTCTCCTTTTATCTTATTCCCATCGATGGCTTCTCATTTTAAATTTAACCTTTTTACATCAAGAGCATATCTTTGGAACCGGTGAAGCATTGGCAACTTCATGTATTTTACTTTCCATAATGATTATGACTCACTATTTAAATACACTTCAGGAAATCCATGATTCTATATACCTGTCTATGTATCTGCTTAAACAGCCCTGAGGTTGTATTTTACGGCTAATTTCCTGAATTTTCAGGTGGTGGTGTATAAAGGAGTGGTGAGAGAAAAACCAAGCAGCAAAGAAGAAGCCCGGAAGTTTATCAAAGGTTTTGCTAACGGATTTATTGGCCTTCTCTACTTTCTAAAATATTCAAGTTACTCGTAGCTCATATAATGGTTTGTTGCAGACTATTCTGGGAGTCATGGAGCAGTTGTAGGGTCTGTTTTTGTGACCAACCTTGCCACAGGAACAAAGAAAGGGGAATGGGAGAGAGCAGAGGTATTGCCAGTTTGGACTAACAATTAACCCGATTCTACTAGGTGGTAATTGGTTAATTGTATGAAAATCACCATTCATGAAGAAAAGCTGGCTGCGACATTGAACTCTTTATCTCTAGTTAATTACATTTCATCACTGGGCTTGAACCTGTTGAATCAAGCCCTTCATGTCCTTACTTGGTTCTATAGTGAAACAGATCAGATAATTAAAACATTTAGTTGCTGTCCCATAAAAAAGATATTGACCAATCTCATGTATCTGATGTTTATCTGTATACTGGGAATTCAGGTTTTAGTTTAGTGTCAGGTACACCTTCTTTTGAGAAGCTGAATGACTTGTAGACCCTTCAGTAAATGCAACATTCATAAGCTTTATATTGATAGGTTGGAAACATTAATCATGGACTAATGTTCCAGGTTTATTTCCATGATATACCAGATGAAGTCATTGATAACCTGGTAAATTTCTGTAACTAGCACTGTCATTGTCCTGCCCTAGATACTTCTTGTAACTTGTTTTGCTGGTATGGTACCTAGATTGAGGAAGGAATTACACTTAATGTTGCTGGGGGCCTCATGCTGGAACATCCACTCACTTTTCCCTTCGTTGAAGCAGTGGTAATTTCTCTCTCAAACACTGCCTCTGTACCTGGAAAAGAATATCCCTTTCTTGAGATCTTCTTCTTCATTTTTCAGAGTCTTCTCTTTTTTATATATAAAGAAAGTTTAATGAAGAAACCAATAAGTTTAAGTGTGACAGTTGCATAATGACTCTTTAATTTTTGTTTTGAAAAGAATAATGCCTCTTTAATTTTGATATATCTGCAGATAGGAGATACTGACACTGTGATGGGACTTTCAAAACCTCTTACTGAAAAACTCATGGCAGAAGTCCTATAGCAACCACATCAACAAAGAATTACAAGCACCTCAAAAATGGAAAATGAGGGCTATACAAGAATTTCTTGATTTTATGGGTTTGTTCACTTTGAAGAACAATGTATGGTTTTGTCAAGGTCTTTCTATTTGTTCAGCTGATCTTGAGCGAAGATGTAAACCCATGGATCATTGGGGGGACTATATTCTCCAATCACATTTCTAAGTATATGATGCAAAAGAAGAAAAGACTGTTTGATTTTGTCAAGACTAGTTTCATTTATTTAGTGTTTTATTGCAAATTATTAACTGAAAAACTCTAATGTGCACAAAACTTGGTAGAGCTGCTCATAAAACGGTACAGATTTTCTGTCCTGTTAACCAGTTTTAACTTTGAGTTAATTAATCCCATTGGCATAAATATGTAACTAGACTTTTGTACCTATTATTTTGTATCAATTTTGTTTCACGTTATTTTATCCTTACAAATATATGAGACTTATATGAGACCCAAAAAGATGTATGGAAAAGATCGCATAGAACAAGATAAGGGGTACAAATTTCATCCCATAAGTATGTGGACTGAAACATCATTTTGAAGCTGAAGATTTCCTGGGTTATAAAACACAAGTACAATCATTACCATTTAATACTTTTAATATTTTGATCAAAAATTAATAATTAAAAATTTTCGGTCGTCCAATGAAATGATTACTTTCAAAGACGTGCGAACGATAGAACTAAACGACTAGACTAGCACGTGCACTAGAAGCTATCAGTTACCAAAAGCAAGCAATCTTCTCTGCCCAGTTCATAAAATCCAACCGCTCCCGATTTTCTGGAGCGGTCGACGGGTGTTCCTGAACTCCGACGACTTCAAACTTCAGGTATAACCCATGTAAGAATATCGGTTCTTTGACCATTTGCTTTTCGAGAAAATTTGGGAATGTGATAGAATTGTTCTAAGAAAGTATCGGAAAATGATAGAGAAATCATGAGATTGGGTAGAAATATCCGTTCCTTTTTTTTAATGAAACGAGATTAACGCCTTTGTTATTTTTTGGATGCTAGTTTTAACCGGGACTTGTACTGGCAAGAGTTTCTCTCATTGCACGGTAGGTGTTCGCTGAAATGCTTTACTCCTTAGTTTGCGATAGCTGAAGTGGGGAAAAAGGAAAAGTTTCAATTTTGTGATATCTCGTTGTTCCTTGAAGTTTCTGTTCTTGGTAGGTGTTATTTCTTGATGCTTTGGAATGGATTTGGCGTTACGGTTACAACCAAGTTCCAGTACTCAACTGTTGGGTGTTTTCCTTTGTCTGCTCATTAATTGCATAATTGAGATATGTTGTTGCTTTCAAGTTGCTTCTACAGATAATCTCTGTAGTGGGATCTTGTAATTAGTTTTTCTCTTCTGAATTATGTGATTGTGTAGTAGTAGTTTGGCCCATGAGCCAATTTTCATTTCATTTCCGGCATCGCTTAGTTCATGAGGAAACCGATTCAGTTAGGGATATATTTCATACTGCGTAGCACCTAATCATTGAAATGCCATGTAACCTACAGGTTTTCGAGATTTTTACTTCTGTCATCTTTTGAATTAATGCTATATGTTACCTCATCAAAAATCAGGAATCAATTAGCCAGATCAATATGGAGGCGAGATTTTTCCGTTTTCTCAAGATTGTGGGTGTTGGGTACAAAGCAAGAGCAGAAGCAGAGGGACGCCTTTTGCTTTTGAAATTGGGTTACAGCCATGAAGTTGAACTTACCGTTCCTCCTGCAGTCCGAGTTTTCTGCTTCAAAAACAACGTAATTTGCTGCACCGGAATTGACAAGCAAAGGGTACACCAGTTTGCCTCTGCAGTTCGTAGTTGCAAGCCACCTGAAGTGTACAAAGGCAAGGGCATAATGTACGTTGATGAAGTGATCAAGAAAAAGCAAGGAAAGAAGTCAAAATGATTTTGGAAAAAGGCAAGTAAGCTGTTATATTGTCCGATGTTTTGCTGCATAGCTAGAGAACTTGCTACACCTGATGATATTTTGCTTCATAGCTGGAACTGCAACATCTGATCATATTTTGCTTCATGGTTAGAACTACAAACCTTTTATGGTGTAGAATAGTGTTTACTTTCCGATCCCAATCACATAAATATTGTGTTTTGAAAGAGATTGGAATTTTTGAATAACAGAATTAAATGCTCGGGGCTTTCTTTGAAGCATCGTTTGATATGGAAAGAGTTTGGGGAGTTGTAATTTTAGTATTTTTCAGGACCATTAAAGTGAATATTTCATAAATTACTCTGATAACGTAGCAACATTGATTTTGGTGACTAAAAATTACTAAAATGATAATGTAAATGGATTTATATTTCATTTTTCAAGCCTTATTTTATTGAAATTTGACGATAGAAAGTAATGTGTTTGAAGGAAGAATTTCCACCGGGGTGATGAATCAAATTAGTAAAACGTGTCACAATATCTAATCAAAACGCGATTGACCTGATACAATCCAATTGATTCACCATTCATGATTGATCATGATTGAAGTACAGGAATGTGCTACATCATCCGTATCTTTCATCTTGAGTTATAATTTAGGATAAGACGAGCTCGAATAAACCAAAAATTGCCTTTTTCCCTTGTTGATCGAACCCAAAGATGAACATTCTTGCAACTTAATAGCATTTGACAACGCATATGATTTACACTGTTATACATGACTATGGTTTTAGAACAGACTTGTTTCTTCAAAATTGTGGTGGTGCCTCTGCAGGGAGGAAGTGTCGCTATGATATACCTATCAGAATTGGAGCTGCATGCTTACAATATGGGGAGCTGGACTGGAGTGGTCCAAACTACAAGATTTAGTTCAAGAATCTTGGGGCCTTGAGAAGATATATACTTTTTACAAACCCTTTCCCAACTTCACCAATAGCCTTCAACGCATCAATGGGATCTCCTTCCTCGGGAGCTTCATCACGTTCTCGTTTCTAGTATAAAAGAATATATTCTAAGATGAGCGGAATATGGACAAGTTACTTCCGTAAATAGTTGATCTCTTAAATATACCTTAGAACATGATCTGTCCCATGTTAGTCCAATAGCATCGCCACCCAAAGAATCATACCAGGGCTTCAATGTGTAGAATTCGTTCTGCAACTAGTTAAGTGCCTGTTAGCAAAATACGAGCAACATGACCAACATCAACATAAAAGCCTACGATAATGCTTGCCTTTAGATCTTCTATATAGTATTTCAGTGGATTAAAGTCCACCATCAGCTTATTTTTCACTTCCTCCAAGCTTCCGCTAATATCTCTTGATAACAAGAAGGATTGAAAGGCTTTACTAGCATTTCCACGTGCCACAAGCCTCCCTGTCGAAGAATGCAACATTAAAACACTCAGTATGGGATTATTTAAGATCAACCGCACAGGGATCACAATTTAGCCACGTGAATCATTACAGGCATACCTCGGTCTAACTTCGATGGGAAAAGAAGACGTTGAGGATGAGCTAATTTCTCCCCATGAAGAAGAACAACAGCATCGTATTTGTTCAGAGGCGTTCGAAAAAGGCACTGCAAGTTAAATTATAGGTGATGATCCTCAGCTGTACATAAAGAATCAGGAAGCAGAAGTACCCGAGGAATACACTTACCTCCCATCTATAAGAATCAGTCTGATCCTTCAAGATGAGTCTTGTCAGCAGATCAGCACCGCTACGGGCATAGGCCACCAACCTTTTAAGCTCCTATTTGGCAACAAATCCATGTGCAATAAAGAATATAAATGGAGTACTATTAAAAGCATCTTAAACATCAGTTCTGGACGTTTGTTAACAAACGGTCATAGTTGGATGCCGGATCCAATGGCAGGAAAAAGTTACTTCAACAAGTATATGAAAATGTGCCCTCGTTGTGAGTGATACAATGCCTCTTTTACAAGCATAATGATCTAATATTAATGCAATTAGCAGAACGAGTTCCTTGGATAAGGTCAAAAATATTTCTGTTGAACTATCAAAGAATGAAACAATAGTCTAGTCAAAGTTGGGTAGAGAATAACAAAATATAGCCAAATTCAATATGACCCACTAACCAATGTGTTGGGGGAGCATCGAGTCCAAACTTCTGATGCCTTGTCATAGGATGTAGCTAAGAACATAGCAGGGCTCATATTTTGTTTATTTCCTTCATAATCTTTTCTAGTCAACATAAAATTATTCTGAAACAAAAGATATAAAATTAGTAGCCACTAAAATCACATTTCTACATCAAGTAACCTACAAATATAAGATCATTGATTCAAATCCATAACTTACATAAATCTCTTTTTTGTTGTTAAAGGTCAAATCATTATTTATGTCAACCACCAAAGCAGAAAAGGTCCAATCATATTCTGCTAGAAGTCGCAAAAACCTGTTCAAAAAGGAAGGTTTTTATAGAAAAATTGGCAAAACAGAAGTTCTCCTCCAAGGGCACAGAAGAGGCATATTCCAAGCAAACATCAAAAGACAAAAGATTATACGGAGCTCATAGAAAGCACAAGTTGAATACAGAAAAAAGATGCACATTTCTAAATCATACTGCAGGAACCCCTGTCGATTATTATATCACATTCATATTTTGCAAAGTTATTTCACTTAGAACACAGTCGCAAGCTAATCATCATGCAGCTCATAAGAAGAAGGAAAGACTTTAACCTTAAAAATCCAGTAATGCGTGAGCAAGGAGTAGTATATGGTAAAGGCTTCACAAACAGATGAGCAACCAATAATTCAACTGCCTCCTCTACCAAGCAGGCTGAAAACATATGTGAAGCAACCCATCTTTTTGCAAGCCTTCATAAAAAGTCAGAAAAGGTTCCTCAAAAACTAATATTGTTTTCTTCCTGGTCAAGCAGATATGTAGTGCAGAAAAGATAGAAAATGAGTCACTACACACCGAACTATTGATCCATATATCGGAAAAAGACCCTGTAACCCATTGATCATGCTAGAATGTTGACTGCGAAGAAAAAGTTTTCTATCCACTGAAGAAACCTGCTTCATTTGGACACTTCCATCTGCAAATTAAATTGGTTTAGTCACTCACCATCACAAGATCTGGCAAAAAAAAGGGAATGAAAAAAGGCAGATAATATGTCCAGAATCTCTTACTTTCCCTTCTCACCAGGCTCAAGCCCCTCTCATGCAAAATTTTAAGACGAAATGCAAATCCAGAAAGGAAAATATCCACATTGTCTTCAGTAGCATGGCATGCCATACCCCAATTGTTCTGGAGACTGTTATAATAGTATTGTAAAATACAATATAATCAAGAAAAGTGAATTTAAGATTTCAGAAAAAGAACCAGCCATGCCCACCTCTCCCCAATTTTAAGAAGGAAAGCAGATTTTGTTTTCTCAATCGCTACATCATCCATTGGCCAGTTCCCAGAACCTTCCAACTGAAATTAAAAAAAAAAGCATCATCACAGACTATCAGGGCTAAGTCAGTACATTATGACCGTCAACAAGGACCATACCTGAATAATTACTTCCAGTGGCTGAATACAGGATGAAGTAATTTTAGGCAATTTTTTCATTTCAACCCTTTCAGTTGCCAATGGATGTGGCTCAGGAGGGAAGACAGATGTGAACCTAAAGGCTAGAAACAAGATAAGAACAGAGAATCTCTCAGCAACTAATTGAAGAATGATAAGCACAAACATCATAAGTTAACAAGGCTGAGGGAAGAATTACACCAAAACCAACGATGTAGTCAGCTGAAAATTACAGCTAACCCCTTCCCATAAAACAGTCCATAAAAGATAAAGATTATTCATCATAAAACATGAAATATAATTATACACCAAAAGTAGAACAATTGAGATGCACTCTGTCCCACCAAAGTGCTTACACATGTGCTTAAATAGGTAAAAGTGAAATTATGAGCTCCTATACAATGTCATTTCTACATCACTTTAACATGCAGGTATATGATGAACCAAAATATACCTGGGTCTAAAGGTTGAACACTATACACCTTTAACGGAATGTCTTCAATGCCACGCAAGCGCTTGGATAAAAGTTCAAATGCCCCAAGCAAACTTGCAGAAAATGTCAGGGGATCTGAGGAAAAAACTACTATTTTGAAGGAGATATTAAAAGTACTAAGCACATCAAGAACAAAAAAAACAAGTGATAACAATAGAAATTAGCCACTGTTATTAATCATCTTACCTTTAGTACCATGAAGAACAGAGAAATCAAGTTGATGTGCAATCACTACAGCATTTGGGTTTGATAAAGAAAGGTGATGGCAAAGTACATATTCAATTATGCTTTTCATTATGAGATGTTTTGTCCACTGCTCACTTTCCCAGACTATGCAAAAAGGAAATAAAGTCAAGTTACCCTGATGAGTGTGTACTTCAGAATATTAATATTAACTAAGATAAAGCCTCACCTGTGCTTTCCGCAATTTTACCATCTTTAAATCTCCGAAGCTCTGCTTTCTCCCCCCAAAACTTTCGAAATTTGAGTGCCTGTCAAAAAATAAATGCTTAGTTGGAACTTGTAAAACAATTGGAAAGCAGCTCGTGATTCCTTTATGACTCAAATACCTCCTCTTTGTTTTCAGCATCTGGGCCAATATCAACAACTCTAAATGCTTTATCCAGAGAGCTCACTGAAATTCCAACAAGCATTGGCTCTTTATCAAGTTCTGAGAAACCCTGAAAGGCAAAACGGTTGTAACCACTGAAAACATTAAAGCACAAACTTTGCAACTCGAAGCTTTATAAGAACTGCATACTTTTTCTATATCACATTCTGCTGGAATATTTCCCCATATAACTCGCACAAATTTGGCTCTGTCACTCAGTCCTTGATTTAGAAGATTCTGTACCTTCTGCTCAATCAATCTCCAGCATTCATCATCCTGGCAATATCCTGAAGCATTGACCTGACTATTTCCCTTGAAGTTCAATCTAGGAGAAGAAGGATAATAATTAAGGACAACAATTTATATAACAGAGGTTTCAAGCAGAGCTTAAAGTAGGAAAGTTTGTCAACTTTACCAACTTCCATGTTGACAATGAAAGAAAAAACAAATTAATCTTTTATACTGAAGCACAAGTCAGAATATTAATTTCCAATGTGGAAAATTTTGAATGAGAATTTCCTTATCTGTGTGTGTGCGCGTGTGCGCGCGCGCGCGCGAGTGCGAGTGCGCGTGGGTGCGTTCGTGCGTGCGTTCATGTGCTGTGCATACGTGTGTGTTGCGTGTGTCAGTGTTCATGTGTATGCGTGTGTGTGTGTGAACATAGACTTATTTCTATCTATTTTAAGGCACCATTAATAGAAGCTATTGAATGAACCTATTCAAGCTTCTTTCAAGCTAATTTGATGGAGGCCAAGCAGAACAAGGAAAAACATTTATCAATCTACACATGTAAAATCAAAATCCATACCTCAAATAATAATCATATTTAGCAGGAAAATCAACCTTGGCCATAAAGATATCCTCAAATGCACTATCTCCAGATTTTTCAAAGCATTTCAGTGTCAGAGAAGCCTCATTTTGCAGCTGAACTCAAGAGAAAAGGAGAGAAACTTTTTAAAACCTGATGTCACTAAAAAGATCAGGAGACAAGAAGCCAAGTTAGAGGTGGCACAAAAAATCTAACATACAAGCCAGTAAAAGTACCTCAGTGAAACCACTACTTTTCATTCTGCAAGTCAAATTCAACTGAGTTTGTGAATCACATATCACAACTGGGAAATTTTCCTTATACATCATCCTTGCCTGCGGTGCACTCAAATGAGGTCACAGAAAGAAAGAGTGGAGCAATCCAATCTAAAATAATGCTTAAGGAAACAGCTTACCTCCTTTGAAATTTTGGCCTCATCTTGTAAGTAAAGTCCTCTGCTCCACAACTTTGAAGTGGCTGCAAAGTATATCACATTGCTATAAGGAAAAACAAATACTTTGCTTAAGGTAGGACATATTACTGAAAATAGTATGAAAAGTACGTTTACTGGGCAATTTCATACCATGATCACCATTTTTCTGATAATATAAGATGTTAATGAGAAGTAAAAAAATTGGCTTGTAAAAGAACTATAACTTGACACCAATATGACTCATGTCAACTCACCGGGAAAACAATTTATCAATTCTATTATCACACTGGGTCACCAATATGTAGTAACTACTGATTGTTAAATATGGTAAACTTTTAGCATATGGACAAATTATGCATCTTAAGGATCCAAAAAAGGGGAGATGAAAAGGTATCAACAATCTAACTTCACAGGTATGCATGTAAGAAACATTTAGCATACCAATGAAGTCTAATGTAACACGAAATATCTGCAGAGGCCTCATGGAACTGTTGATCTTCTCATGTGTTGCAAGGTATAACAGTATGATAGCCATCAGATATCCATTCAGGCAATCATGAGTGTAAATGGGACTTCTTTGCTGAAGCCAGACCTACACCAATTAGATTGCTTTCTCAATATCACCTAACAAAACCATCCTATTTTATAAACTTGAACATATGTAATACCTTCAACAAAACCAAAGCCTCTCCTAATTGCTCCCACTCAAGAAAGGTTTTCTTCAGGAATTCACCATTATCCTCCATAAACATGTCTTCCAAGATGCTAGTGTTATATATGGGTGTAGGCACAGGCAGAGTCCCTTTTCAATTTCATAAAAGAACACCTATCAACACACTGCAACAAAACTAAATAGTAGAAACAACTATGAACTCCAAAGACGTACTACCTTGACTCAAAGCACGGATGTTGTTCCGCTTCAATTTCAATTTCAATACAGAAAACAGGGCTTTTGCAGTAGGAATTATCCTTACAAATAAACCAGGAATTTCACCGAGCTTCTTGTCTATTAGAAAATAAAACACAGATTAACAATAGTGAATCTAAGAGCTCATCACTTCTACAATTCCAAAATAACCTGGATAGACGAGCAGCACAGGTTTACGGGCCTCATTCTGTACGGCAGACCATTCAACCTTATCAATTGCCGACACAGATTTCAAATACTTCTTAACCACACAAAGATAAAGAAACCTCTTTGCATGATAACGATAATTCAAATAATCCTTCTCGTGGAAACACTCCTGTCACAAGAGCCAAACTTCAGTTGCTTCACAAATCAAAAACAATTTAAAAGTTGTTCACAAAATCAAAATGTTTTGATTCAGTAAGCGCACCAAGCATAACATTGTGATAAAAGAGATGGAAAAAGAAAAAAGAATTACCTTAGGTAATTGAATAAAAAGGTCCACATTAATCTGAGGTTTCACAATGCATTTCATCGAATAACTGCCGCCAACTTCTATGGACCTAGGCTTCTTAAACTTAAACTCGACCTTATCGGCGCCGATATCTCTTACAAAACCAGGAGCCTCGTCTGCATTGACCTGCTTGATAAATGACCCCAAATAAGAAAAAACAAACAATTAAACTGTAACAAATTTCACCACAACAATTAAAATTTTCAAAGCAAGTTTTGTTTCATCAAACAAAATTCTAAAGGAGAACTGAGATGGGAATAAACGAACTATCAGGTCGTTGGGGATATTATATATGCATTCTCTGATAGCCGAAACGCTGTCGTTGACAAGGTTGGCGAAGGCAGGTGAGTGATCGAGATGGACCTCCTTCAGCAATTCTCGGACCTTTGCGTCCATTGGCTCAATTAGGGTTCCGCTTTCCATCGCCGTATGAGAGTGAAGTACAGGAAGGAGAAAACAGCAGTGTGGTTTTGCTCGGTCGGCAATAGGGTTTTAATAGGGTTTAACGGGATAGATGGCGGGAGAGAGGAGACTGAAAAAGGAGAGAAACAGGGTTACAGTTATGTTTATGGCCATTGTGGTTCACAGCCCATTACATTCGTCACATACCTGTGAGAGCCTCGCCTTCCTAACTTTAATAAATGGAACGGAAACGGATGAATAGAATAGAACGTAAAAGAACGTTTATAATAACATAGAATATAGTAAAAAATTATTGGAGAGGAATAAAAAAGTTCATAATATAATGTAGTGAAATATTGTTTAAAAGATGAATGAAATATAATGTAATGTATAATAAATGACTATTATATTTCTGAAATTAAAATAATTGTTATAAGAAATTTAATGCTATAATTTTAAAACAGAAATCATGGCTAATTAAAAAATTATAATTGTGACTTGTTTAATTCACAATCGTGACAAATAATTTCTTTATATATTTTTTA
>JAOQML010000197.1:7307561-7319612 GCA_027568935.1 Erythroxylum urbanii
ATTTATTACAATATTTTAATTAATGATGAATTATATTTTAATTAATTATATTGTATTTAATTAATTATTAATAATATTTTAATTAATTAATTATATTTTAGTTAATTATAATGTAATTTATTATCTCATTCCTCTAGCCATTCTTCTAGATTAGTAGAGGAATGGAGCATTACCTAAAAGTGGGTAATCAAAATAATAACCCTATAATCATATGCCTTTACTAAATTCAATTTTTCATTCTATAATCATTCCTCTTTTTTCATACCTACTAAACAACCACACCCTAAGTTTTCGCTTGTATAACGATTGCGAATCTGCAGACTCTGAGTGAGAAGCATGAAGAAAATATTTCAGAGTAAATGGTATATGACGATAATTATCCATACGCTTGTATATGCTTGGAGCAAGCTGATAGTCATACCGTGATATTTAACGATTGTGTGGATTGTGTTTGCTATCACACGAACAACTCAAGTAGAGGAAGAGATTTGGATAGCAGAGTATAATTACCAACTTGCAAAAGTTGCCTTCAACCTTTTATCTTCAAACAAAGATCCATAGAGATGAGGAAACGGAAAGGGTGATTAAGGTTAGAGTGGCTAAGAAGCATATGGATGCTTGAAAGCCTTGTGTTACATCCATCAGCCCGCCCTAGTTATCCTGAAAGAACTTGCTTCTTTTTCACTTTCGGCGCCTGAGAATATATTTAACTTTGCATGCCTAGAAACAAACAACTTCCAACTTGTAGTCACAGTTGTTTCTATTTTTCTATGCCTGATACAGCTTCTAATTATCTATAAATATTGAGTTAATGTTGTATTTGACAGTCCAAAAATTGAAGTTTAAGATTAAAATTAAGGCAATTATTTCTATTTCTGTAATTTATTTATTTCAAATTTGACAAAATTAAAAAATATTCAAACCTAATATTTCTAACAAAATTCTAATTGGCATAATATATGAATTCACAAATTTCAATTTAGGACAACTTAATATTGTTAAGTTACAATTATGTGGATAGAAATTATAATTTAAACTCCATAATAATTAAAATTGAAATTGCAATATTTCATATTCTAACTCCTTTTCAAAGGAGTAAATCGAATCCAGATTTCAACATCAAGGACTACAGAAAATTGCTATGAATTAAGAAGTTAAGATCATAAATAACTCAGGGTGTGTTGAGTTATTGTTGAAGAATATGAACAAGAGTCACGAAACTATCCTATTCTTCTGGGATGGAGATGATAACTAGCAGTGAAATGAGTTTCTCATCTAATTGCGTTGAGAAATCAGGATCAGATGCGCCTCATAAATTACTCTGTAACGTAAAAATTTCAAAACTCAGGATGTATGTATGTAATTTAAGGACTGCTAAAATGCCAACCCTTTCTGTCAGCTCTCAGAATTCAGAGTCTGATAAGCTTTTGCATATAAAGACACCGCCGTAAACTGCTGGCTGCTTTCGTTTTATATTTAATTTGAACGTGAATTCTGCTCACTGGTCCAACTTCATTTATTATGATTTTGGTCACACACCTGTCAGCATTCACGTCAGAAATATAAATAAAAAGAAATCGTGGGAAAGGGAATTGTAATTGCTTGAAATGTAAACTTTATTCACTGGAGAGTTTCCTAGTCAAATTTAACATTTTCGTTTGATAATTGATTTAATAGATGTGATTCCATTAATTGCACCGATTGAAATATACAATATGAATGTCCGTTACTTTCAAAAGATATGGAACTTATATTGAATTTTATGAGATAAGTATGACTCTTTAAAAATCTTAGATGCTACAACGTGAATGAGATGTCACTAAGGAACAAGAGAAGAATCAATGTCGACATAGGAGATGGGACCAGCAATAAACTCGTGAGGGTCAGAAAAAATTGAGAAGTCGTAATGATACTGGTGTCGACGTCAAGGGCGTGTTAAGCGTCAGACTCGCAACATGAAATTTAAGGATATGCAAAAGATAATTCCAACGAGTTTATATATCTTATATGTAACTCTAGACTATAAATAAATAATGTTGTTAAGATCATATTCAAATGAGTTATGTCATACTCTTAACTTTGTACCGTTTTCTCATAATAATAAGAAATTTATCTTTATACAGATGGGCGTAGGTTACATTAACCGAACTACTTAAATTTTGTCTTTGTTTCGTTAATTTTCTTTCACATCTTTTGTTTATGCAACAATTGGCATCAAACTTTAGGGTTTCTTTGTTAATCTATAGTTTATTGCTAGGATGTCTTTCTATAAATTTGATAATGAGAAATTCAATGGATGGAAAAATTTTATTCCATGGAAGGTGAAGATGAGGGCTCTTCTTGTTTGGTAGGGATAGGCAGCAGTATTGCAAGAAAAAAAAATTGCCAAAAAGAGTTTGGAGGCATTAAAGAAGAAAGAGATTATGTAAAAGGCGCTGTTGAGTTTGGGAAATGAAGTATTGAGAGAGATGTTTGACAAAATAACAACTGCATACTTATAATAACAACTTAAAATAAGTATAAGAAGAAATCCTTAACCAATTTTTTATATCAAAAGTAATATTTGTATACTTCAATGATGATAAAAAATACATAGATGAAAGATCACATTGATAATTTTAATTGAGTCATTTTAGATTTACAAGGTATTGGGGTTAAAATTAAAGATAACGATTAAATAATAATCTTTTGCATACCTTGCCTAACTTATATGAAAACTTTGTTGACACTCTGTTACATGGTAGAGAGATTATTTTTATTCAGGATGTGAAGGATATTATACAATCTAAGAAATTGAAGAAAATGATTTTTGTCACATATTAAAATGGATCATATTTGAGTTTAGTTGTTAGTTGAGATATGAATATGAAAAGGGATGTTGAAAATAGGAGTAAGTCACGATCTAAATTGAAGCCTAAAGTTATTTGATATTTTTACAGTAAAGAAAAAGGACACCTTAGAAAGGGTTGTCAAGAGTGGAAGAAAAAAAATGAGAAGACGGAAATAGATAAAAAAGTAAGTGTTATTATAGTGCAGGGGAGTTCTAATGAAAAGGATTAAAAGGAAGTAATATTTTGATTATTAGTAATTCTAATTCTGCAAATTAGTGGGTAATAGACACTCACATATTTTATCAAATGACTTCCAATAAAGATTGATTATGTCTTTTAAAGAATGAAATAGTATTGTTAGATTGGATGATGATAAAGAGTGTGTTGTCAAAGATAGTAGTTTATACTAAATACATGATGGAATTATTAGAGTATTGGATGCTTGGTATATTCCTGATCTTTAAAAAATTTGTATGGATATTCTTGATAGTTAAGGGTATAAGTTTTATGATGGTGATGAATATCTCAAATTATTAAAGGATGTCATAATTGTGATGAAATAAAAATTATAGTAAGAAATTTATTTCTTAATAAAAATTAATAATAAGATAAATGATTGTCTCTCTATCTATAAGATAGAATGATGATAGTACAAAATTATAGCATTGTAGGTTGGGTTACATAAGTAAGTAGGGACATAAATTATTTAAATAGAGCAAAAATTGAGAAAATGAAATTCTTTGAGTATTATGTTCTTGGCAAGCAGTGCAAGGTCAAATTTAGTTCCGATGAGTATATTTTCACGAGCATTCTTGTTATATTCATTCAGATTTAGGGATCTTGCTCCAATTTAATTTCGTAGAAGATGAAATTACTTTACTATAGAAGTTTAGGAGTATTTTTGGAAATCAAATAAAGAAATGTTTAAAAAGTTCAAAGAATGAAAGGTTATGGTTGAATAAAATACCAAAAAATAAATTAAGGCACTCTGAATAGATAATGAGTTAGAATTTTATATTAAAATATTTGATGGTTTTTGTAAGAAGGAAGGTATAGTGAGAGACCACATTTTACATCATATATCATAATAAAATATAGTTGTTAAACTGATGAAATAAATACTTACATAACATGCTCAACGCATGTAATTAAATGCTAGACTTTCAAAGTAATTCTGGACTGAGGCAGTAACACTGTGAATAGATCTCCATCAAATGCGATAGATTTTAAGACTACTCGAGATATATGGTACAATACTCCGTCTGATCATTGTGATATGCATATATTTAGTTATCCTACTTATGCTCATGTTAATAATGGTATAATAGAGTCTAAGACAATAAAGTGCATATTTCTATGGTATATTGTTGGAGTTAAAGGATATAGAATATGGTGTATTGAAAATGATACAACTCCAAAATTTATCATTAGTAGAGATATATTACTTTTGATGAATTTTCTATGATTGGCCAAAAAGAGGAGCTTGATAATCTTGTAAATAAAAACGATCAAGGTGTTTACAAGAGAATGGAGCTTTAAATTATATTTCAAACATAATAATTAAAAATTGATCTATGAATATGCAAGAGGAATAACTACAAAATATAACAG
This sequence comes from Erythroxylum urbanii, assembly GCA_027568935.1. NCBI lineage: Eukaryota > Viridiplantae > Streptophyta > Magnoliopsida > Malpighiales > Erythroxylaceae > Erythroxylum > Erythroxylum urbanii. The sequence goes on from JAOQML010000197.1 coordinate 7,312,004, forward strand.
TAAGGAGAACAAGGAGAGAAATGTCACTATATATTGATGACATATTAATTACAACTAATAATAAGGCTGAAACAAATAGTCTGAAGACCTTATTAAGAAGTAAGTTTAAGATGAAGGACTTATTAGCAACTTAAGGTATGGAGATTTAGAGGGTTAGAAGAGCAGGCCTATTATGCTTATAGCAATAAAACTATATTGAAAAGGTGCTCAGTCTTTGTAAATGAATTAGTCAAAGTCAATTTACGCTTCTTTAAAAGCACATTTTAAACTTGATGTTAGTGCATTACCTAGTTTAGACATAAAGAAAGATTATATGAAGCACGTTCCTTACATATATGCAATTAAGGGTTTGATGTATGTTATGATATATGTAAGACTAGAATCATCAAATTCTATTAGTATGGAAAGCAGGTTTTATGAGTAATCTTGATAAAGCTAACTTAGAAGTTGTTAAGTGGATTATATAATACTTGTAAGGTACGAATAATATTTGCTCAGTTTGTAGGTATGGTGATCTAGTTAGTGGTATTATTAGCTATGCTGATTTTAATTAAAGAATATCCTTGTCATGTTATATCTTTACCATCTTTTGATGTGCAATCAGTTAGAAAGCAACACTTTAGTCTATAATTTTTTGTCTATAATAAAAGCATAATACATGTTATTATTCGAAGGGCTTAAAGAATGTATATGGTTACTTGATTTAGTTGATAGTTGTGAATTTACAACATTATATCATTTACTGTGATATCGAGAGTGTATTGAGTTTGACTAAAAATCTTACCTGTCAGAAGCAATTAAAGCATATTGATATCAGGTTGAACTTTATTGGAGATATTATTGAAGATAAGGTGTTCTCCATATATTAGATAGCCACAATTAATAACCTAACATATATGTTAGACAAAGACATTACCTATACCAAAATTTAAGCAACGCTTGGACTTGATGAACTTTTATACAACTAGAAGATCTTAAGGACATGAATGGTATAGAATGATTCTTGGTTTGATGTTATAGAATTCAAGTCAAGGTGAAGGTATAAATTGTGAGATATACCTTGAATTTCATAGTAGCCCGACCTCGATTACGATTCAACTTAAAATCTTAGGTAGTATGATCCGAATGCGAATTTACTCGAGGAATTAGAGAAGAACTAACATAGGACATGAGATTAGTATCGAACTCGTACAGGTCAAAGACGATTGAAAAGTCAAAACGATATTGACGTCAATGTCAAATGTGTTTCAGGTATCAGACTATTGGTAATACGAAATTCAAGAACTGCAAAAATACAATTATACCAATCTTTAACATTTTATATGTAACCTTAGACTATAACTACCTTGATTAGAGATAGCAATGGGCTAAGTCAGCTGGGCTTGCCCAGGTCCAAATTAGGTTTGAAAATTTTTGCATGGATTCAAGCCTAACTAAAAGCTTGATCAAGGTTGAGGCACATGACCTGAGTTAATGGTTTTTTTAATTGAAAATAAAAAATGATATTGTTTTACTCAAAATGACATTGTTTTCTTATAATTTTCATATTTCGAGCTCCCAAAAATTAAACAAAAAATTTGAGCAAGCTCAAAATTCAAATAAATTGGGTCAGATCAGACTTCCAATCAGACCGAGTTGAATTAGGTTAAGCCTGAACTTTATTGTCATCTATAACTTTGACTAAGATTTTATATAGATATTCTATGCTATACTCTTGACTTTGTCCCATTTTCTTACGGTAATAAGAAAAACATTATTTTTTTCATCAGTAGACGTCAATTACATTGATTAAATCACATAAATTTTATGTTTTTGTTTCATGTATTTTTCATCCTAAATCTTTTGCTCAACAAATTTAAAAGTAAAAAAAAAAAATAGTGTACAAATTTTAAAAATAAACAAAATCTACTTAACTGCTAAAAATGAATTTATTGACGTGCAGAGTATACAGCATAGCTATAGAAACATATCAGTAATCCAGTAATAATTGGCTGTGGAGGGAGTTGTTTGAGTTGCACGCAAGTTCCATACAAAACTAATTGCAATTAAAGCAAATACAGTGGAGAGACATAATGTACATTACAAGTTCTTCCCTTGTCCTGTGATCGAGACCTGAAACCTTGGACTTGGTATCTGATTTATAAGGTAGAAGGTAACGAAAGTCTTAGATCATGCACGAATTAAAAGAGAAAAAGAAAAGGGTCAGGAATAGTTACTTTAAGACCACAAAAGAGACTAAAATGAACCATTTTACTGACATAATGTTCACTTCAGTTCATTATAGAAAAGGTTGTATCGTAAACCTTTTAATCACAACTTGTTTTTATCTCATAATATATTCTTTTACACTTGAGGTAGTCTTCAAATCTTCGAAGATCTATCAAAAAAGTGTAGGCTGGATTCGACAAAATCTATCGCACGGCATGGGGTATCTACAAGCATTTAGTGTATGATGTGACTTATAAAGGAACTGAACTAAGTTTTACTAAGAAAACGCCAAACTCCTATCCAGGCTCCAGCTGATGCGATGTTCCGTTCTTCATGATATCACTCTTTTGTAACTTTTTTGGATTTCTCAGCTTTAGTGTTTTATATTTTGATTTGAGGAGGCCTTTTAATAATGAAATTATTCTAGGATACCTTTTCCTTTTGTTAATTATAACTTTCAATTTGACTACTTTGCATGTAAAGAGTAGTTCGACTTTATTCTTTTGATCTTGTTGTTGGTTAAGTATAAGACAAAACGTAATTTAGTCACACATATAAAAAATACGTTGACATCTAGAATTTATGGTAACTAAGAAAAATACTTTTTGGTTTTGTTAATTACCTTTGGCTACATTTTAGATTACATGGTAATTATCTTTTTCTTTTCCTAAATCCCACCTTTGATCAACATGAAAAAGAAAAAAAAGATGAACTCCTCACCGCAAAATGTCTTTGGAGAATTATTGGCAGCTTCTTTTTCAACAACTTGATCATTGACGCAGGCACAATTAGTTGAGACTGATACTGGACTCTGGTTGGGCTCTTTGTCCACTTGTGAAATTAACTCGCAACAAAATTTTTAATCATTCAAGAAACATAAATAGATATTGAGGTCTAGCAGGGACAGACTGCTCGGGTCGTCTCGTCGGTGGCAGGAGTGAGTTGGTTTGGTTGGTAGCGCTTTTGCCACGCATTATTCTGTTTTAATTATTCCAAATTAGTGTGACAATTTGTTTCTACAAATCAATTAACTACTCGGGAATTGTTCCCGCAAGGACCGTTCGATGCGATACATTAGATAATCAAGAGCATTAGGTGTTAGAGTAGCTCGTGAGGTAATATATTAACCAACGAGGTTTGAGTGTAATAAAAGAGAAGGAAAATGACAAGAGAGATGGCATATGTGAAGCATCCATTTCTATATTTGGTACACAGAATTAGCCTTCCTGTCAGGAAATAAAGCAGGAGTTCACGCAAATTCATTCAGCCTTTAGGTTTAGACGCCTAGAAAAAGACCCTTTTTCATTCACAAACTAAGCTTTGTATTTAGATTTTAGCATTGAATATATATATATTCAATATAAATATTCATCTCATCCATTTTAAGATGGAAATTTAAGTGAATAATCCCATTTCTCAGTTACACTTTGTTTCAATATCAAATCAATAAAATAAGTGAATAGAAGAATAAATTGAGCAAGAAATAGAGGGAATTCAAAATAGCAAATTAGTGGGTCTTATTTATTTGGTCATGTTCTCAATTTGTTAGTTCATGTTTTATTGAGTCAAACAAAAAGTCACTGCATCATGTTATAATGGGGTTAGTTAGTGGGTCATTAGTGTCATATTTTTATGTTTCATTCAATTAAAAGTTTCTATAAGAAACCAGTGTATTGTGTCTTTGTTTTGTGCAAAATAGCAAAATAGAGTATTTCAATTTCATCATTAGTGTTTTTAATTTCTTCTTCTTTCATAAATTAAAACTCATTTATCAATCTTCAAGTCAACAAATCTTTTGGTATCAAAGTCGATAGTTATGGACTTGTGAGTTAGAAAGAAAAATTCTTTAGATATAATGTAACACCCACATACCACTTGGAAGGATATATGAATGCCACACAAAACAGCACAAACAAATCAAAGCATACAAAAACTTCCAGTAAATAATTCATGCAAACATACATTAAATTACATAGCACGTAATACAAACTCACTGAAAAATCTAAACCAAACTAAAGTATTGTCGTTACAAACTTACAAACAAATTCATATATACATATCAGATACAAGCCCAAAAGTCAAACCAAATATTTTACATTATTTTCAAAATAACACTCAGACTTCATTGGCCATTACGGTTGTCTTGTCCCAGTCTTTATAAACGTCGCTCAGAACTTACACGGGGCAAATCCACCGTGCTAAGCATATAGTTTAGTGAGTAATAACTAAACTATGCATAATTTGACAATTAATCATACTGATGCATAATTTGATAATTAATCATACTGAATCAAGTTATAGCATAAGCAGATATTAAATTTCAGAACAGTTGCATAATTGACATAACTGAGTATCAAAGAAGGCACAATGCCTTCAGTTCAAAACATCATTTTGTTTATTTCAAAATCCAACATATATCAGAATACACAATCAGATGACTGTTAATCCATCAACAGAAGTGGGTAACGGGACTTATACAGAAGATACCATAATTGGTATTATATCACAGAAGAGTCTTATGTCTCAATAACAGAAGAAATCGAAGTGTTAATAACAGAAGACACCAAAGTGTCAGACACTGAAGTATCACAGAAGCAGCTGCAGACCCTTCTAGGCATGCCTATTTACTCACAACTAGGACTGAACAGTTTTAAAACAAAACAAGTTTATTTCAGACATTTCATGTGCAAAGCAAGTAGTCAATCTTATTCACAATCAAATAGCACTTCCAATGATATAAATATGCATCAAATGCCTCGGACAATCATTGTCTGAAATTCAGAACAGAATCATCATAAGTCAAATTCAATTCAGTAATAAACAAAACAAATCAAGGTGAGATCATCTTAGGTTACTCATAAAAGTTACCATTTAAATTACTTACAAAATCTCCCTTATTGCTTATTGCTTCGACGTCCCAGCAATATCTGAAATCGGCCACTCAATAGATTCCTCTAAAACATTTAATACAAACAAATATCATTATTGTGCACAATTATAAATTCAATTATGCACATGCATGTATATTGAATATGTATGATGCATGTTTATGACAAATTTCGGGTTTCTTATCCTTAATCTTGTCATATTCTCAATCATGCGAAATCATACTCAATTCCTCAATCCAGATTTATTTCACAACTAACTTTCGGGTCCATTTTGTTCAATTATTATCATCAGGTAGGTAAGGTAATTAGGTAATACTTCCTTCTAGAAAGTTATCCCTCTTTGTTTAGGTTTCCAATGATACCAAGTTCATCCAATTTGGGCCAGTATACTGAAAGTTATGCTTAAAAGATTTCAGACTATTCTTAAGTTTCAACAAAATTCTTATCTCAACTTCCAATCAGATTCTGAAATTCATAGAGGCAGAATTAGAATTCCATCACTCATAAAATTTGTAGCCTTATGAATCTAGTTTAATTAAAAACAAGAATCACTCCATCTGGAAAACTATAGATCAAGATATAATCATAATACTGAAGTATGTTCAGTAAAACCATCCCAGTTATCATACTTCAGTACAGTCATATTTCTAACTTAAATTCTTCAATCAATCCATTTCAGAAAGTCCTAATTTTTGGTGGAGATAAAGATTAATGTCTCAAGAGTCCATTGGTTCAATTCCCATGTCAATTGGATGTCAGAAGAAGAAGTTATAACCAAAAGAATGAAGGATGTTCAAAACTGTCAAACAGCATTGTGTACTACCTTTTATTCCAACTTCTTCCAGCTCTTCCCAAAATAGACCTTCGGGTCAATCTTTCATGGTCATTTTGACAAGGAATATGAAGGATTTAGGCAAAACATTCTTCTAAAAAATTGTTCATTTATTCCTTAAGTTTCTCATGACACCAAAATCATGCAGTTTGGTTTAGTATTTACAAGTTATACCCAAAATACAATATACTATTCCCAAACATTGACAGAATCCTAATTTCAAATTTAGGCCAAATTTCATAACCCTTTAGGACAGAAAAAATTACATTCCTTAATAAAAGTTGTAGGAATATGAGTTTAGTTTAATCTACAATGAAAATCACCCTATTTGGATATCTACAGGTCAAGTTATAGCCTAAAAATTGACGACTGTTTAGTGAAATCTGTCCAGTGAAACCAATACAAATCATTCACATCTTACACTATCAACACTCTTACTCCAACCTTTATCCTTTTTACCACAATTCCACCTTATTCATGCCTCAATTACACATCCATTTCATGTCCAGAACTTAATGCATCAACAAATCAATACACATTCTATCAAATTAAGCATCAAATACTTCATAAGATAATATGCAATCAAGATTAGTATTCCCATACCTTCTTTAACACAACTTCCTCCTTCAATGAGCAAGCCACTTTAGCCTTTCAAGCAGAAATTACAACTCCAATATTAATAAGACCAAGAGGAAAGCAACACAAAACAATGGCAGGATCTAGCTTCCTTAATGTAGTAGCATGAAATTTTGTCAAGTGAAGAAGATGACCCAAAAATGCAAGCAGAAAATCCAGGAGGTGTGAGTGAGAGATGGAGCTTCGGTGGTGTGAGAAGAAGTTGAAGAATAACTCAGCAAAACAGAACACCCCAGCAAAAAACTTGTCTTCTCTTCAATGCTAGGTATCACCAAATGGTAACAACATGTGTCTTCTTGCATGTTCTACACTTGTCCTAATTAGGAGCTGCCATTTGTCACCAAGAATTAGTCTCCGTATTAACCATCAATAAACTGTATTAATTTAAACCGAATTTGATAAAGTTGTCTTCATGAAAGTTATAACTTATCCTCTTAGCTTTCTAATGGTATAAAGTTTGTAATTTTTGAACATTGGAATCAAAAGATACGACACTTACAAGTTTGAGTGTCACACTAATCTTGCAAAAAAAATCACTACAACCTAGAGTTTTAAGTACTTTCAAGCCTTCTTATCACTAAATCTTCACCTAAACCTTATATAAAATATCCATAACATATTTTCCGAGACCCTGAGCTCAACATTAATACCTTAAATCTCTATGATGCCAATTTAATTTCAATTCTTCAAGTATGATTTTTTAAAAACATAATTAAGTCATATGGAATATATGTTCAATGAAACATTCCAACTAGAGTACAATTTGGGGCCTTACAATTTTCTCTCTGTTAAAAGAATTTCGTCCTCGAAATTCATACCTGATCAAAATAGTTGAGGATACTGAGCCCTCATGGTCTCTTCTGGTTCCCATGTTGCTTCCTCAAGTCCATGATGTTGCCAGAGTACTTTCACCAACGATATTTGCTTGTTCCTAAGTTGTCTGACTTCTCTGGCTAATATAGAAACATGCCCCTCTTCATAAGACAAATCTGGTTGTACTTGAATTTCTTGCACAGGAATCTTATGTGTGTCATCAGACCGATAT
>JAOQML010000197.1:7319712-7332306 GCA_027568935.1 Erythroxylum urbanii
AGATACCACATTAGCTAAGGAACTAGTGCGGACGCCATGCAACACCATCTCAGACTGATCGGGTCTCTTAAACATAAATGTCTTAGCATTACAGTCAATTATTGCCCGATGCTTAGATAACCAATCTATACCTAGAATCAAATCAAATTCATAAAATGACAATTTAATCAAATCCGTTACATACTCAGTTCTTTGAATCATAATAGGAAAATTCTTAAACACTTGATTAACCAACACACTACTGCTCATAGGACTGGTCACATGAACGTTATATTCTAATTGGTCTATATACATCTTCATATCAAATATTTCTCTAGCACAGATATATGAGTGTGTAGATTCAGGGTCAATTAATACATACATTTTAAAATCAAAGAGAGAAACAATACCAGCAATGACATCTGGTGCATCCTGATCCTCACGAGCTTTCAGTGCATAAGCTCAAGCCGAAGCAGTAGGCACAGCTGGTCGATCTACTGTTTCCGATTGGTTACTCCGATTCGGTCTATTTTGCCTAGATCCTCCTCGACCTCTACCACGTCCTCTGTTCCTAACAGACGCATGAAAGACCTCTCGATTGGCTTGTGATGTCTGAGACTGGTTGAGGGGGCAATTGGATATCTTATGCTTAGTACTACCACAACGAAAACAGGCTCCTGTAGCCCTTCTGCAAACACCCCAATGATGTATAGAATAATCAGGGCACTTCGGGGGTTTAGAACTTCGGCCTCCACACGACCCCCTACCAGAAACAGTCGAAGAGGGAAAGTTTTATTGCCTTCCCTATGTCACAGATCTCTGAGTATTTTCTGGTGCAAAAGTAGTACCTTCCTGACTCCATTTCCCTAAGGACTGGCCTCCTCTACCAAAACCCCTTCTCTGACTCCTTTCTCTCCTAACCATCCCCTGTCTCTCAATTTTCATTGCAGCTTGTACCAGCTGATGGTACGTCACTTGCTGCAATAGAGTAATTGTTGCCAGATACTCCTTGATGGAATCATGCAATCCATCCTCAAACTGGTGACATCGGAACTCCTCAGTAAGCACAAATTCAGGGGCATACTTACCGAGTCGGTTGAACTCCCGATCATACTCAGCAACTGATAAGTTTCTCTACTTCAAGTTCAGAAATTGCTTCCATTTATCCTTTCTATAAGCCTTTGTCACATACTTAGCTTTAAATTCTTGGGCAAACAAATCCCAAATCAGAGGTACCAGCAGCTGAGGACTCCTCATAACGAACTTCCACCATTCATAAGCTGCTCCCTGCAGAAGGGAGACAACACAGTGCACCATCTGCTCAGCTGGACAATTGATCTCATCCAGTACCCTCTTCACCTTCTCAATCTAGAACTCAGCCATTTCAGATTCCTCCAGAGATTTCCTAATAAATTCCTCGGCTCCATACTTCCTCAGCTGATCAATTGGAGCCTTAGGTGTTGTCATCCGATGCAGCAACGTCATCATATCCTGGGACAGCTTAATCAAAGCCTCTCCTTGAGCTGGAGGAGGAGGTGGCATCCTAGCTTCACCTCGATTAACCCCCGAGGGTCCAGGTATTTCTGGACGAGTTTGCTCCGGCTAATTGCTCTCAGCAACTTCGTCAACAGAGTCACGAGATCCATCCATTGTAAATTCTATAGACAAAACATGGGACACCGTATTAGGCCAAAACACAACTTGTACACTCAATAGAAGCAATAGTTAAGCGCTGGTTAAACCAAAATCGCCTAAACCATGCTCTGATACCAAAAATTGTAACACCCACATACTCCTGGAAGGATCTATGAATGCCACATAAAACAGCACAAATAAATCAAAGCATACAAAAACTTTATAGGATAACATGCAATCAAGATTAGTATTCCCATACCTTCTTTAACACAACTTCCTCCTTCAATGAGCAAGCCGCTTTACCCTTTCAAGCAGATATTATAACTCCAATATTAAGAAGACCAAGAGGAAAGCAACACAAAACAATGGCAGGATCTAGCTTCCTTAATGTAGTAGCATGAAAATTTGTCAAGTGAAGAAGATGACCCAAAAATGCAAGCAGAAAATCTAGGAGGTGTGAGTGATAGATGGAGTTTCGGTGGTGTGAGAAGAAGTTGAAGAAGAACTCAGCAAAACAAAACACTCCAGCAGAAAACTTGTCTTCTCTTCAATGCTAGGTATCACCAAATGGTAACAACATGTGTCTTCTTGCATGTTCTACACTTGTCCTAATTAGGAGCTGCCATTTGTCACCAAGAATTAGTCTCTGTATTAACCATCAATAAACTGTATTAATTTAAACCGAATTTCACAAAGTTGTCTTCATGAAAGTTATAACTTATCCTCTTAGCTTTCCAATGGTATAAAGTTTGTAATTTTTGAACATTGGAATCAAAAGATACGACACTTACAAGTTTGAGTGTCACATTAGTCTTGCAAAAAAAATCACTACAACCTAGAGTTTTAAGTACTTTCAAGCCTTCTTATCACTAAATCTTCACCTAAACCTTATGTAAAATATCCATATCATATTTTTCGAGACCCTGGGCTCAACATTAATACCTTAAATCTTTATGATGCCAATTTAATTCCAAGTCTCCAAGTATGATTCTTTAAAAACATAATTAAGTCATATGGAATACACGTTCAATGAAACATTCCAACTAAAGTACAATTTGGGGCCTTACATATAAAACCCATGGCCTCCAATAACACAACACCTCTTGCTCCTCCCAATTTCAATGGTGAAAATTATTAAATTTGGGTTGTCAAAATGAAAGCTCTCTTGAGAGAGTTTGGTTTGTGGCAGTGAGTTGATACTGTAAGAGAACTACCATCTTTAGGAAACAATCCAACACTCAATCAAAGTAGAGCCCATGAAGAAGAAGAAGAAGAAAAAGCTCCAAGAATGTTATCATTGATTCATGCTGTCGTGTCAGAGATAGTTTTCACGAGAATTATGACTTGTGAAACAGCCAAGAAAGCTTGGGACATGCTGAAAGAATTATATCAGGACAATGATAGGATAAGAAAGATGGAAGTGTTGAATCTTAAAAGAGATTTTGAGACTTTAAACATGAAGGAGCAGGAGACCATACGGGGAATATTCTGAAACGTTGATAAAGGTGGTGAATAAAATTCGACTACTAGGTGAAGATCTACCAGACAGTAAGATTGTGGACAAGATATTTATAAGTTTGCCTGAACAATTTGAAGCAAAAATTTCATCTCTTGAAGATTCAAGAGATATCAGTCAAATAACCCTTTCAGAATTAATTAATGCCGAGCAGGCTCGAGAGCAAAGAAGGGTTATAAGGAAAGTTGAAACTAAGCAAATTGATGAAAGAGCTCTTCTACCCAAATCGTCAAAAGGAAAAGGTAAAATTTCTCAATGTGATCATTGTAAGAAACATGGGCATGAAGAAAAAGATTGTTAGTATAAGAAAAAATCTCAATGTTTCAACTGTAAAAAATTTGGATACCTACAGAAAGATTGCAGATTGAAAAAGGAACAAGCAAATATGGTGGAGTTGGTTGACGAAGAAACTCTTTTTTGAAAGTTGGTGAGAAGTGCACCAAGGTGTGTTTGGAGAGACGTGCTCTAATGATTGTAGGTTGGTGAGAAGGGCATCACCAGGATGATAAGAAGTGCATCAATTAGTGAAGAAAAGTGCTTTACAAAATATTCTGAAGATGGGGAGAAGTGCTCTAGAAAATTTGAATATCCATCAAAAAACAATTATTTTCGACAACAACTTGGAGTTTGCAGTTTCGGATCAAGGGAGAGTGTTGATTAATTCAAAATAGTAAATTAGTGAGTCATATTTATTTAGTCATGTTCTCAATTTGTTAGTTCATGTTTTATTAAGTCAAACAAAAAGTTACTACATCATGTCACAGTGAAGTTAGTTTTTTTTTTGGGTTAGCTCATGAGGTGTCTTAGGAGAGTCTCAACTATGAGAAGGCGCCTTTATGCCATTCACACTTAGACTAATCCCCGCTCGCACTAGGTCAACTCGTAAGAGGTAAAATGCTGACCAAACAGGTCTCTCCATTCTAAGGGCTCGAACTCGAGACCTCTAGTTAAGGAATAAGAGTGCTAAATTACTCACACCAATCATATTTGATTATAGTGAAGTTAGTTAATGAGCATTAGTGTCCTATTTTTATGTTTAATTCAATTAAAGGTTTTTAAAAGAAACCTATGTCTTCGTTTTGTGCAAAATAGCAAAGCAGAGTATTTCAATTTTATCATTAATGTCTTTAATTTCTTATTCTTTTCTCAATTAAAATCCATTTATGAATCTTCAAGCTAACATTTTGTACGAGCTACATAAGCTTGTGATGCGGTTACAAGAGCTCTTGAGCAAACTCTATGAGTGTCGCATACTACCTGCTAGTTAAGCTAACACAGAATACACCAGCGTTATTAGGTGTTCACCTCTTAAACATAAACAAACCAAAAATCCTAAAAAGAAGTAAATTCCCATTATTAGAGCAGTTAAACGTGGGACCTGACTTTCCAATATTAACATGTGGAAGCTGTCGTAAACATTATTGCGTCCGGTTGAGTCAACTTTGTTGAGAAAGTAGCCAAAAACTGCTGTCCTCGTAGACTTTGAAGAAGACACTGAAAAAGATTTATATTTTCGATATAAAAATTTAAAGTTTTAAATTGTGGAATACAGTTGTATATGCAATTATCACAATACTATGCAACTGCGGTATAATTCCTAACTAGCAAATTGAAGCCTATAAATAAAGGAAAGGGGAGCTGCACTGTTACAGTGATGGGATTAACCCAACAGAAATGGCCCCAGTAGAAGACAGAATACCGAAAGGGAAAAAGAGGAAAGAGTCAAATAATACAGTAAAACTTGGAACGAGACTCTTTCAACAGAGTTGGCTAAGGTAAGAGAGAGTCATTAGTGGACAAAAGCAACCAAATTAAGAACAAAAACAGTGTGTGAGCAGATGCCGACAGTGGGAACTGGGAAACATATAGGCATCCAATTGTTGTAATGAAAAAGACGGGAAACCAAACTCACTGCTTAGGATAAAGAGTGGAGTCGCAGAGAAATTGCATGAGCGGGCGCACAAACACAAAAAGGCCTCGAGTAAAGAGATTAAGATAGATAGAGAATCTGACGTGTTTAAAAGGACAAGAACTGTGCGGTGGACCAGCGAGCATTCTCTCACCCTTTTTGATTTTCTCCACCCCCACAAAAGAAAGAAGCTACCTTTCTTCTCTCCACTCGCTCATTAGTGGATTTACCTTCCTCTAAAAGCCTAAAACCCTACTTAGGGCTTGTGTTACTGGGTTCTAACATCCTTATCATTTATCAAACGTGAGCTTGTTGAGATTAGTCTCTGTGAATTTGAGGTTGTAGGAAGATTCCAAGCAAATCAGAGGTCTAATCATTAGGACCTCCCCAATTTAACTCTTTCTCTGCTAGCTAGCTGGTCTTCTCTTCACTAAACACATGTTCTTAAGCAGTTGATTAAGGAACTGGACACAAAGAGACGGAGGAGGTGACACCAAAATATCCAAGGGGCAATTATAAGTTGGACCAGTCTGCAGGCTACGGGAGGGAACTAACACGACCTTGTCGGTTGTTCTGGGAAGAGTACCTCCTTTAGGAATGTCATCAGTGACTTTGTAACTACCCACTGTTTCTTAGTACAAAGCCCACAAAACCAAACGCACCTGTTCCTTTGATGGATGCATTTTATGGGATTGGATGGGATGTAGGAAGCAAACCTTCAACTCACATTTCTGCGTGATTAAGGCTTAGAGATCTCTACCCTAATTTCTATATTTCACAACCACACGTATGAATCTCACGACCACTTCTGGGTGTGTGCACTCACAGCTCTTCACTTCAAATCCACAGTTTAACTGATCAAGGTACGTCATAGGACAGGCTACTAGCTAGTTAAATCTGATAGGGGCCAATAAAGCTTTCATTTTTACTTTGGGATTTTAATATCTTTTCTCTAAGTTCGTCATTTTTTCTTGAATAAAGGTTTGAGCTCGTCCTGGTGTTAATCTGTACTAGGTCATCGAATTCAATCGCTTGCTTACGTCTTCAGGAATAGGGTTCAAATAATGAAATGGGATGGCGGATTTTGCACCCATAAACGTCAAATTCAGAGAGAGAGGGGGGGTGATCTTCGGAGTTACCTGGTGATCAGCTCGCTGATCAAGTTTGTTAATTGATCGAATAGGCTGAAGTACGGTTAAGAAAATCACAGGAGCAACCTTTTAGTTTCTCTTGAAATCAAGGAAACGATGCCAATGATGCAGTAAGAACTAAGAAGAAAGAAGGGTTTGACAAATTTAAAACTTGAAGAATCAGTACTGACATTTCTTCAAAACCAGTATCATGGAATTAAGAGGCCAAGATAAAGGAGGTATGCCAAGCTCTTCAGTGTACAATACAGTGGATAGAGATTCCTCCTCCAAACTCCCTTCTATATCTATAATTCCAGATTCAGCAGAAAGAAGAAGAGACGATCAAACTGCATCAGATCCAGCTCCAATTCCTGTGTCAGCTACAGTTGTTAACACGGCACCAACTCCTAGTAGATTAATTTCAAGATCTCCACCACCAACATCAACAGCATCCTCGATTAGATACCGAGAATGTTTAAGGAATCATGCAGCAAATATGGGAGGGCATGTCGTGGATGGTTGTGGAGAATTCATGGCAAGTGGTGAGGAGGGCACACCTGAATCTTTGAGATGTGCAGCTTGTGAATGCCATAGAAATTTTCACAGGAAGGGGATTGATGGAGAGCCAAACTTTTTAGCTAATTATCACCGTCAAAACAATAGCCAAAGAAATACTGGTTATACTACAATACCTCATCAACAACTCACCACTTCCCTTGCTCCACAGCAGCCTTCTTTTCACCAGCATCTTAGACAACATATTGGAACAGCTCCGATTGCACCGATAATGATGACTTTTGGCGGATCGGCTGAATCATCAAGCGAAGATCTGAATATATTCCACTCAAATTTGCAAGCGCAAGCATCGGTCAATCCATCTTCATCGTCAAAGAAGAGGTTCAGAACAAAATTCAGTCAAGAACAGAAAGACAAAATGATGGAATTTGCTGAAAAGTTGGAGTGGAAGATCCAGAAACAAAATGAGCAAGAGGTGCAGCAGTTTTGTTCTCAAGTGGGGATAAAGAGAAAAGTTTTCAAGGTCTGGATGCACAACAACAAACAGGCAACGAAGAAGAATCAAATGTAAGAAACTCAACCCTCGAAGGCACTATTCATGGGTTAACATAGACTTAGTCCTGAATCAGATTAAGATGTCCGTAAACAAGTAGAGAGTAGGAATTTCTTGCTCATCACTAATTGCTGCCGAATTCTTCTACTGTTTAGTAACCTAAATACAACATAAATCATACACAGCCATCACAATTCGATGAACTTGTCACTATTTTAAGTCGAGCATGGGTGATATTGCTTTCTATTCCATTCTACTCTTCGTGGAAATAAGAAGACAAAGTAGAGAATGTAGAGAGAGATTGTTTCCTTTTCTCCACTGAAAAGATAAAAACACCTTTAACTTGCTATTTATGTCTGTTGTTTTCTATTATTTCGATTCATATCTGAAAGATCTTTCACACTTATCAAAATATGGCCCTCTCGAGCAATGACGGCCTTTTGGATTCCTTGAACGTAACCACAAAGTCGTCATTTTAGATCCTAACTAAACAAAGCCGAAGCAAACGGGATAATATAGGCCATGATAGTGAAATAGCAGGCGCCTTCCATTTCTGATAAGCCTTTTCCCACTACGTGCATTGAAGGGTTATATGAGCTTACTATTTTCTGGGATACATTCAATGTTTCTTCTTGTGGGTCATGATTTTGATGGTGGCAAATGATAGTTTGTTCGGTATTTATTAATTTAACTGTTGCGCATGAAGATGGAGACTATATGCTCTTTACCAATATTCACATGACATAACACTGTGACTTCTTGTAAACATTAATTTGACTTCAAAACATCGAAACTCATTCCAGGTTCTGAATAGCCTCTCTGAAATCAAATTAAATAGCAAATGCAGCTAGCCTTTCTTGATTTCACCATCACTGTAAGATACCAATTTTTCGTTTCATCTTCAATTTATTTTGCGAACTGAATACAAGAAAACAACGGCCTAATGAAAAGTCGATCCATATATTCCAAATTGCCTTAGTTTTAGGCTATTATTAATCGCATTAAGAATCCTGGTGGGAGTTAAGGTGGATGATCCTGAGCATAACCATTTTTTGATCACCTCCGAGCACTATCTTAGAACACTTTTCACTGGGCTGAAGTTGACAAAATGTGACTACAGGTCAAGCGGATCGCACAAGCATACAAATATGGGAGAAGGTGAGAACTCACGGTGAAGAATTTAATGTGATGATTTGCATGCATCGCATAATAAGCAGTGCCATGCAATGCAACCTGTACAGGTTTATGATTGGTTATATGATATCCTTTCCTTTCAATTTCAACCACGGGAAAAGGAGGACAAATTGAAAGAGAAGTTGAAATTGCAGATTAGGATAAAAATGAGGGATCGAATTTGTAAGAGAACTTGGCGAGATCCTGCTTGAAAAAAGACTGAACCAGAAAGGAATGAATGATTCTGAAATAGAAACAATTAACTTCTCATCTACAAATGTCTGGCGAAGATCTTGCACGAAACTTTGCATTTCTAGAAACCAGAAATGGCTTTGGTACACAAATCGAGTGCTATAATATGAAGGAATCATCGCATCGGAGAGTGAGTATGCCAAGTTAGTGTAATAGTTGGGCACTATTATCGTTAAATTAGAGAACTAGTTCAGTCACTAGCTCAACTCCATGACAATTTAAGGTTGTTTTGCAAGATAATTGTTCTCTAAGTGGCTACATAAAGACACAAATTTCTAGACTTCAGCAATTTCTAGATCACTAGTTGAAGTTCTACCAACAATTTACACGTCTAAGCAAAACATGCAAATCCATGCCGCCAATATTTTATTTCTAATATGCGGATGAAATTCTTTTTCCAATAGCTTGCATGTAGACATTAGATGTAGAAGAAATACATGAAAATTGAGAAATTGGTAAACTGCTCTTAGATTTGAAAGTCAATTTTTAATTAGACTTGAAAGAGCCAAAAATTGAAGAAGAGTTAAAAGGAGTTATGCTTATTAGAAGTTATAAAATGGATTGAAATACATATAAAAGGAAACATAAGATGAAATGAAAAAACTAGAAAAGAAAGAAGAGTCTATAAGAAGGTGCTGAAGCCAAGGAAATGGTATTGACTCGCAGATGAAACTAGACTCCGATGTCTTGCTAGATTTCAAGCTCTGCTGTAGCTTTCGCCTTTCTCATTGCATTTCCAAGGTCACCAGTTGTCTGTGACATCCTCTCCTTGGCACCTTCATAGCTAGCCCTGGCCTGACGAGTCACACTTTCTTTCGCTGATCTGTAAGCCTCCCCAACATTGTGCTTAGCTCAATCAAAAGCTTCCACTGCATCATCTCCTAGACAGCCAGCTGCCCTAAACATGTTAACTTTGGTATCTTCAGCTTTTTCCGAGAAAATGTTCACTGCCATGTTAGTTTTCTGCTTAGCTTCACCATAGTCATGAAAGGCTTTCTCCTTGCCATAATTCATTGATCCTGTCATTGCCCCTTCAGCATCATCTGCTGTCTCTGAGACCATATTATAGACATTCCTTGCTCTATCTTTTCCATATTCCATCGCTCCTTCCATCCGATTCTTAGCCTCATTGGCCATATCTGGGGCAGTATTCATCATTTTTTGCTTTACTTCCCCAACAACATTAGCAGCTTTATTTTTTCCATATCCAGTTGTCTCAGCAATTCTGTCTTTGGCATCTGCTTCTATCTGAAGCCATGTCCATAGCAGTATTCAGCTTCTCTTTAGCTTCACCATAGACCTCAGCGGCTTTATCTTTCCCATATCCCACTGTTCCAGATACTCTGTCTTTGGCATCTGCTACTTTATCTGATGCCATGTCCATAGCAATACTCAAGTTCTCTTTAGCTTCACCGTACAAGCGTCAGCCACTTTATTATTCCCATATCCCACTGCTCCAGCCATTGTGTCTCTAACATCGGTAGCTCTATCTGAAGCCACGTCTCTAGCAATGTTCAGCTTGTTTTTAGCTTCATCATAGGTATCAGTCGCTTTCTCTTTCTCGTAACTCATTGCTCCGTCCATTCGGTCTTTGACCTCATCAGCCGAATCCGAAGCAACGTCTGTCACCATCTTCAGCCTTTGTTTAGCTCCATCATGGGCATCTGCATCTTTAACTTCTCCATATTCCGTTGCATCAGCCATTGTTTCTTTCACAACACTAACTCTGTCAGCGGCATTTTGCATAGCTTCTTCTGCTTTCCCTGAAACATAGTCCTTCATATCACCTATCTTTCGGTGTGCTATGTTGGCTGCCTCTCTGGTTTTTTCAGAAGCATACCTTGATAATTCTGGAAAGATAAAACTATTCAGAAGAGTAGCTCCATTTCAAGTTATATAAGAAATAAGACTAGCTTACTTGCCAGTGCAAAAACAAAGGCAAAATAATCACCTTATGCAGTAGAATCCATCATACTTGCAGTTTTCGAAGCAGTGTCTCCAGCTCTATCCATCAGAGTTTGAGCTGCCTTTTCGGCCCTCTCTTGTCCAAATCCAGGTCCACTGGTGGCACCAATATAACGCTGTTAAGAGCTCCATAAGCAAGCATTTGAATTGCCTCGTTAACATTTAGGACTTATCGGTTGGGTTTGGGTTCTCTCCTATGTGGTAAAATCTATAAATTTGTTAAAGCCCATTTTTTTTAATCCATTAAGTTTAATTTCTGTATTGTCATTATAAAGAAGAGAGAGAGGAGAGACGAGAGAGAGGAGAGAAGAGAGAGTTTTTGTTCTTTCTTCATCCTTCACAAAAGGAGAGATTTTTCCACTCAACCCGTTTTACATTTCCAGCAACTGGGAAGTCGTTCACCGTTGGATCGGTCTCATTTTTGGTTTAAAGTTTCTAGACATATTGTTCTCCATTCTGAACGGTGGAAGTTTGGAGGTTGAGTTTTTGGATCCAAAAGTGGACTAGTTTCAAGGTGTTTCTAAAACTGACGAGCTTCACTATATTCTGATTTTAGTCTAGCATTATTAGTCTGATCGGGCTGAATTTTGGAGAGCATGTTCCTTACTCATTGTTCTTTGTTTTGAACGGTGAAGATTGGATTTGGACGGTTAGAACTTTTCCATAATTTATTAGAACAGAAGCTTTTGTTGTGATTGCTCTCTTAGTGTAATTCTCCACTTTAATTTGTGGCTATATGAGATCGAGCCTTTGATTTCTGGATTTTGTGGCTGTTGATCTCTGTAAGACAGTATTTGTGATAGTGGATTTCATTTGCTTGGACCAAGAGAGGTCCCATAATTTTTATCCTTCACACCGAAGGAGTTTTGCCATGTTAAATAATTGTTGTATTTTGTGATTGGTTTTTGATTTGTGCATTATTGGGGCAACTTGTGATCATTTGGTTTGCTGCCAATATTTGCTCGTTATTACTCTTAATAGATTCATAAGAGTGGGGAAAAATTATTGATTGATTGTTGCGTATGTTATACCCGCTTCCTTCCCAACATTATGATCATGCAATACTAAACAAACATGCCCCGTAAAGCTCAAAACATTATGTATATCAGCTTCATCGTTACTGATTATCGTTAACATAACCCTGTTAGTTGCTAACCTTGACCCTTGTTCTATCCAATTGAAAAACCGTTGGAGTAGCAGTTTAGCAAACTTTTCAGTTTTACTGTAATCGTCTCTAGTACAAAAAAAAACAATCAAAAGAGAAATAACAAATAACACCAGAATTTGGTAACGTAGTTCGGCACTCCTTGTCTACTTCTGTGGAGCCCTTACTCAGATTAATTCTTTACCGAAGTACAACAGATTTATCTAAGGATTTATTGAGTCGACAACATTCAACCCTTGACATTATCTTTCAACATCACTTCTCGTGAAAGATTTTCACACCTAATAACACGACATACTCGTGTTAACCTCGTCAAAGGATTTTTCTAAACAACTATTAATTAATAAAAGACAATAAATAAAGACTCTAAGTGTTTAAAGAAATGATAACAAAAACTTGACACACTTGAGATTCAAACAGAATAACTTCCCTATAGGTGTAGCTCCTCCAAGAAAGATCTGAAAGTTATTCTTGCATTATAGGTTGATTAACGCAAAAACGCAGAATAGAGTTACAGCTGCATAGTCACCAAACAACTAATGTTACGGATATCATACTGGACTTGATATCGAATTGAGTTCTGGTACGGTACTGTACCTGTACCGGTCAATACCGGATACCGTTTCGGGTAATTTTTAAATTTATAAAATAGTCCCTAAATTTTTTTAAAAATTGCAAAATAGTCCATTGTCATATTGTGCAGTTGTACTGTATATTTTTAACTTAGTCTCTAAAAATCAAAATAATAAATAATAATCACAATTAATATGAAATAACAATAATTTTCAGATATTTCACATA
>JAOQML010000197.1:7332406-7349952 GCA_027568935.1 Erythroxylum urbanii
GCTTGATTGTTGATTCCGGACAATGAAGGTCCGATGACTGTGATATTGGATTGAGATATTGAAGTGCTGCTTGTATGCGAATGTGCAGAACTATGTGCTTTATAATATGATTGATTGTGTTGATTGTGTACTGGATTCCAGACAATATTTTTCTGAGGCGTTTTGATGCATAAAAATGATATTGGAAGTGCTGATTGAATGTGAATACGTCTGCCTAAATGA
This sequence comes from Erythroxylum urbanii, assembly GCA_027568935.1. NCBI lineage: Eukaryota > Viridiplantae > Streptophyta > Magnoliopsida > Malpighiales > Erythroxylaceae > Erythroxylum > Erythroxylum urbanii. The sequence continues at coordinate 7,332,629 of JAOQML010000197.1, forward strand.
TTATCTGATTCTCAACTGAAAAGTTGAATGCCAGATCTAGTCCGATGATCAGTGCTACTATGATTTTTATTGTAATTGATACTGTGACTGATATACTGTTATATTACATGCTAATGAGAATGATTGAATTTGATAACTAAACTGTGGCATGCACTTCATTTCGATGCATGTAATATTAAGGAGTTGTGACTAGTGTTGCTACTGATACTGTTACTGATAAGAGCTTTAAGCTCCCGCATATGTGGTTCGAGCCTATGGCTCACTGTGATCATTGAATCACAGACAGACTGACTGAGCTCGATAATTTGGGATACTGTAAAAGCACACAATCACAACAATATAAAAATGAATGTGAGTCTCATTCATATCGCATCCGCATATAAATTGATTTCATTGAATGATTTGCAAAGCTGTGTAAATGTCGTTATATGATTGAACTGTATAACTGAGAAATGATTTATCTGTGATAGTATTTGATACTTGTCAAGTGGCTTGAACTGTGTGATTACCTATTATGATTCATCTTGTTTTATGACATGAGTGAACCATCGAGGATGGTTACTCTGCTGAGTTCGCAGAACTCATCAAAATTGCACCGTTATTTTTCAGGTTCGAGAGTAAGATGACCTAGCTTCTAAGACTCTGTAGAAGCATATTCTGTGCAACTGTCACAGTCAGATTTGGCTCAGAGGTCCGTCAGCTGAGATTTTCGTGTTTATTGTATTTAGTATGTATTGATTTGTTTAAGCTCATAGGATAATGTTATAAACCTGGAATGGTATTGTGTTGTATAAAACGATGTAAATTATAGATTTTGATTAGTGTGATATTTTTTTGAGTTTAGAAAATGTGTGATTGATGGTTTAGTGTGTGATGTCATGTTATGTACAGTAAACGTGAGATAGTTAACATGTCATTTCTGACAGGAATGTACACGTGTATCTGATAGACACACGTGAATATTTCAGTTAGGAATGGGGTGTTACAGGTATCAAGTAAGGCATGATAGTCACTTTACTGAGATTTTTCTTTTACGAAAGTCTCAAATGAAATTTTCGGAGAATGTCTTCAGCACGAACTTGTGACAATGAGACTGTGCATTCGGGTTTTGCATTTATAGAAATTACATTGTCACATACCATATGCCCATAAAGAATGTGAGGATGACATAAAGTTGTATCCCTTGTGTTAGTGGACTTTCTGGGATACTAATGAGAATGTAGTCACAAAAGTGGTCTTTCAAGTCAGTATTTTGGATTGTTCTATTTACATGTTGGGGGATGTCTCTGGCTTTATATTTGGTCATTCTGCCCAAAGGTGTTGGCCTTACATAACGTTTTAAGATGATCATAAAGGCACTTGATAAAGGAAAGCCGTTGCTTAAACGATCTATTCACCCAAAGGTGGTAGTGTCGAGAGAGTTGATGGTTTGTACTTTGATCACTTTTTATGTGGAAGTTTAATTGCATATATTATGTATTCAACCCAAAGGAGTTTCATAATATGTGTGATTGGATTTTCAGGAAAGATACTGTTTAATGGCTTTCAGTATCATTATTATCCTACATTTGTGCTGATCTAATTAAAGTTACTAAAGAGTCACCTTTTCAGTCAATAAAATCAGTGTCATCAATGAAACCCTGACCAGTTTCAATATGAAGAAGAGGATAGAGGATGTATTGAATGTTACGGAAATAGCTGAGGTTGATATGGCCATATAGATACATAGGCCATATCCACTTACATACATGAGCTCAAAAGCTCATAAAGCAGTCCATGAAGCCCAGGATCTGTCTGACAAATTATGTTTGATGACTATTAAGAGATCCGTTCCTAACCATTTGCTTAGTGGATTTCTGGACACAGACATAACAAAGTAATTTCTTGGAAATATCTCCCAGTGGTACGCAGTCTCATCTAGTGTTGAGACAAATGCCTTAATTAAAGAATTATTCTCCATAAAGTACACGAGAAAAAAGGGAGTAAGGAGAACATATTAAGAATGATCCATCTTCACAATAGACTGAAGATGTTAGACATTTCTTTTCCTGATATCTTCATAATTCATCAAACTCTAAATACACTCCCTTCAGAGTTAAGTAATCTGGTGATGAAAAATTATTCGCAGGATGAGGAATGTGACTTTAATGCTTTGATTTCTCATTGCATTGTTGAGAAGGAGAAACTCAAGTTTGTTACTCCTACAACCCTTGATGCAACTAAAGGGAAGGCAAAGATGAAGCACACTAAGATTAAAGGTAGAAAGACTGAATCTTCTCCACATGCTGATGTTGGTCAATCTAGTGCTGGTAAAGGTCCTGATGACATAAAGTAACTAGCAGTATAAGGCCTAGAAGTAAAGACTGTGACCATCAGATAACTTCTTGGCTTGTCAATTTATGAATCTGATTTACGATAGTTGCATTAAGTACTTTGTGGCTATATAGTGGAGTGTCTAATCAAGGTGCTTCCACAATGCATGGGTTCATATCTAGGATAAAGCCAAATAAAAAAAAAGGAGGAATTGATGGTTGACAATAATGAAGAAGTGGGAGTAATGTCTATAGCAGATGTATGTACTGAATCATGTTGTAAGGTTCACTTAGGTTTTTACATGAAACATTTTATATATGATCTTTGGATCAATTTTGGAGAAAGAAAGTTGACGTTTTGTATTTAATACTTCTATTGTACAGTTGTGTTTAATGCAAAATATAATGGTACATCTTTCTTGTCATATAGTTTGTATAGAATGTATCTTACCCCAAATTAGATATATGCTTCTTTGTACCTTGCTGAGCAAGTCATGAAATGAAGGATCTTGATGAATGAAAAGTCATACATAGTGTGACATAAAAGTTTAAGCCATGTTTCCAGAGCTAAGGTTAAGAGATTGATTAAGGAAAACATTCTCTCAATTCTAGATTATGATGATCTGGGAACATATGTTGACTATTGTAGGGGTAAGTTGACTAATAAGGATATTAAGGTTAACTCATGCTTCTGACATTTATTGATGATTAGTCCCATTACAGTTATGTATTCTTGCTTAAAGACTGAAGGTTGAGAATCAATTGGAAAAATTCATTCAGAATTTCAAATCTAACCATGGAGGAGAATATCATGACAAATATGATGTTTAAAAAGGGTTGTTTGCCAAATATTTGGAATCAGTTGAGATAGTGACTTAATTCACTGTACCGGGTAGTCTTGAGTAAAATGGTATATTGCCGAAAGGCATAATTGCACCCTAAAGGACTTGAAAAAGTCAACGCAGAATAAAACTAATCTATCTGATTATCTAGAAGTATGAAAACTCAGCCTTACACACATTTGTGTATAGGGCTGCCCTATCGAGGTAGTATAATCCTTACAAAGAAAAGAATTACATACTCATTATGATCATTGGTATGTAGTGAGATATCCTGATCACTCTAAAGGCTACAGATCTTACTATAGAGAAGGAGAGAATATAATAGTGGAATCATAAATAGCTAAGTTTCTGGAATACGATGTCTAAAATGATGGTGGGCCTTTTGACCATTCGGATGATAACAGGATGGATACTACAGTTGTTATGTATCCACTACTCATATAGTTAGATCTAGTAGATTTAGGTCTTTGTACAGTGCCTGTATAGGAACAGAAACCTATACCTGTACACACAGAGGTTTCTGGGGGTGCAAGATCTAATGTAGTTGTGAAAATCCACCAGGTCCCATCTGGTATCATAGTCCATTAGATGAACAGGACTATGATATTAGACATATTAAGAATCCAGTTACTTTTACAGAAGTTGTTTCTGTATCTGCAACGGAATTGTAAGCCATGAAGCATAGTAAAGTCATAGAGCTAGTTGATTTTGCAGCAGAACTACAAAACTATCAGTTGTAAATAAAGTTTAAGACCTAAAGGATTTCATGATAAAGTTCAACGATTTATGGATTAACTCAATTTCCCGATGGTTCACTCAGGAAGAAATATTGATTTTCTCTCGTATCTTCGTATGATACATTTTGAGTGATTAAGGCAATTGTAGCTCATAATGATGAAGAGTTATATCAGATGGTTGTCAAAATTGCTTTCCTGAATAAAGACCTTTATGAAGTAGTCTATATGGTACAACCTAAAAGATTTCAGGATCCAGATGGAACTGACATGGTTTGCATGTTATGTAAATCAATGTATGATTTACACAAACCTCCCAAAAGTGATACCTTACAATTGATGAGATTGTGACCTCTTTTAATTTCATGGAAAATAAAGTTAAAAAGATACTTGTACTATGAGATCAAGGGGAGCAAAATTATCTTCCTATTATTGCATAAAGATGATATATTGCTGACGTCAAATTACTTGACTATATTGTATAAAGTTAAGCAACTTTTGGTCAAGAACTTTGACATAAAGGACCTTGACGTAGTATCTTTTGTCCTAGGTATTCAGATTGATCAGGACAGATCTTAATACTCATCATACCTCTCACAGGGTGCATACATTAAGTAGATGTTACAAAGGTTTAATACGGTTAACAGTAAACCTATTATAACACCTATCTCTCATAGTGAGAGATAATCTTTGGCATAAGTGACCAAAGAATAAAGTAAAGAGAGAGGTTATGAGGAATGTTCCGTATTCTAGTGCGATTGATAGCCTAATGTATGCTCAGCTATGTACTAGGCAGGACATTGCATTTACTGTTTGACTGTTTGGTTAGTATCTGGTTAATCCAGATGTAGACCATTGAGATGTAGTCAAGCGAGTGTTGAGATAATTAAAGGGAGTCAAGGATTATATGTTGACATATAGAAAAGTCAATAAACTAAACCTCGTAGGGAATTCAGATTCAAATTTAGCTATGTGTCCGGATGATTGAAAGTTCACTTAAGGTTACAATTTTAAGGTTGCAAATGTTACAATGTTGTGGAAGAGTGTGTCAAATAGACACAGGTGGCTTCCTCAACTATGCATGCAAAGTGCATGCTATAGGGCTGCTTCACAGACGGTTTAGCTCAGAAATTTGATTTCTGAGTTGTCTGTGGTTGATTCAGTAGCTAAACCCATTCAGTTGTAATGTGATAATCAAGCTTCTGTGTTGTTTAATAACAACATTGAATATCACAGGGTCTTAGCATTTTGAGATCAAAATTTTGATCATGAAGTGGTTGATACGAAAAGGTGACATTAAGGTTTGTAGCATTTAAAGACTGAGGAACTATAAGTCGATTCTTTAACTGAAGGACATTACCCACTTGTGTTTGGAAAACAAGTATACAGTATGAGTGTTTTGAAGTCCTTAGATACTGTTAGTTAAAAGATTGTTAAGTTTGCTCCATATACATTTATACGTTTTGATGTATTATGATGGTATGATGGTTCATTCATAAAGATGATCATCGGTTATCCTCAGTAATATATGTTGTCATATATTGTCATAATACATATAGAAGCCTTAAGATTTGTGTTGATCTTAAGCATTTTAAAAATCATTGGGCATATTTAAAGATTGACCTTGAGCCTATGTCATTAGACACATACAGTTTTATACGGATATATCCCTAAAGTTTCGCATGACATAAGGGGATATAAGTTTTAATCCCATAAAGGTTCTCTAATGCAGTTTAGCATTCAGTTGGAGAATATAAAGATTTTCTCTAATGTTGTTTAACATATAGTGAGAGGAAATAAGTTTTCTCTAATGCTGTTTAGCATTCGGTGAGAGAAAACAAGATTTCTTCGATGCAGTTTAGCAATACGGTTTAGTATAAAATTGGAGAAATCGAGACCTATAGACGAAGATGATAAATATTAAATCATAAAAGTATCATCGTAGTCTACCACACTCCATTTTCCCATTCATTTTAGTGAGGTATTAGGTATACGTGATTGTATTGGATCTGTGTCACACATGACACATGCATCTGATACTTTTCGGTATTGAAAGCCTTGCAGGACGGAATGTTGAACTTTCATTATCTTTAGATCAAATGTTTTGTTTTTAAACTTAGTCAACTAATACAATGGCGTAGCTTAACCAAAATTTTAAACTATTTTTAAACATAAGTCAAAACTGTAATTAAGTATTGTCTAAGGGGAAGAATGTTAGACATTTTTACCTTTAAGGGCAAATTTGTCATTTTTTCATTAAGTGGACAACATTTAATTGCATTATTTAGTTTTAAGTAAATTATCGGTTAAGTTATGTAATTTGATCCAGATAAAAATAATAAAGTGACCCAATAAATGATTTAAATTAAAGTATCACATGACACATGCATCTGATACTTTTCGGTATCGAAAGCCTTGCAGGACGGAATGTTGAACTTTCATTATCTTTGGATCAAATGTTTTGTTTTTAAACTTAGTCAACTAATACAACAACGTAGCTTAACCAAAATTTTAAACTGTTTTTAAACGTAAGTCAAAACTGCAATTAAGTATTGTCTAAGGGGAAGAATGTTAGACATTTTTGCCTTTAAGGACAATTTTGTCATTTTTTCATTAAGTGGACAACATTTAATTGCATTATTTAGTTTTAAGTAAATTATCGGTTAAGTTACGTAATTTGATCCAGATAAAGATAATAAAGTGACCCAATAAATGATTTAAATTAAAGTATCACATGACACATGCATCTGATACTTTTCAGTATCGAAAGCCTTGCAGGACGGAATGTTGAACTTTCATTATCGTTGGATCAAATGTTTTGTTTTTAAACTTAGTCAACTAATACATCAACGTAGCTTAACCAAAATTTTAAGCTGTTTTTAAACGTAAGTCAAAACTGCAATTAAGTATTGTCTAAGGGGAAGAATGTTAGACATTTTTGCCTTTAAGGACAATTTTGTCATTTTTTCATTAAGTGGACAACATTTAATTGCATTATTTAGTTTTAAGTAAATTATCGGTTAAGTTACGTAATTTGATCCAGATAAAGATAATAAAGTGACCCAATAAATGATCTAAATTAATGGGTCAAACTTTGGTTAAAAAATAGATTCCTTTTAGTGTGGACCTGATCCATATTGGCCTAGTGATGAGAAAGCCCAATATAGAAGCTATATATATAGGTTAAGGTCTCCTACAGTTGCTCATATACGAGCATAAGAAATCTCTGACCCGTTAAGAGAGCTCACGTTTTGAGAAAACTGTAGAAAGACCTAGTCCGTATCCCAGAGATCGATTCCCATGAAGATGATAGTAGATTCAGGCTTGATTCAGCTTTGAAAAGCTCGGTTGAAGTTTCAGAACCGAAAATTAGGTATTTTTACATTTGTCTATTTTTTGTCCTTTTACGCTCGATTCAGAATACATAACTAAGGTATTGATATGTATTACAGATGCAACCTTTAAAAGTTAACTAATTGCCTGGATCGTACACGTCGCCATAATCTTCAACTAATTACTTATCAAATATCCCCACCAGACTCCATTAACAAAATTTGACTTCCGCAGTAGACAAAAATGTCTTGGTCCAACACGATCATAATTTTTTCTTTACAAACCCGAAGTATTTAAGGAGAGGGAAGGTATGCGATTAATTACTCGGAGTACTTCCGACGGCTTCAATCATACAAAGACCCCGCCTTGTCCTTGACGTTTTCCATTGTTTCTGTTGCCTTGGCTCTCACTTTCTCCGCTGCGACATTCACTTTCTCCTCAACCACATTCTCACCGGCGCTGCTACTCCAACACCAGCACTCCTTCACCGACACTGCCCCCCAGAAAACCGCCGACAACAACAGCATTGTCGCTACTCTTCTCTTCTCCACCTCTCTCCCTCTCTCTCGCTCCAGTAAAGTGTCTGCTGAATAGAGAAGCGAACGTGATGGAAATAGAAACAGTAGTAACGCTACGCGGCATCAGGACGTCTAAGGTCCTTTCAGGTGTGCCGCGCGCGTTTAATACTACAACTGGCCTTTGTTTTGGATCCGCATTTTGCGATCCTTTGTGGCAATGGAAGTGTACACCAGGTACCCTCATATGACTCTTGCCTCGGGACAATGACATAACAAGAGATTGCCTAACAAACAAATAGCCACCTTGATTTGCAAAAATAAAATAAAAGGAAAACTCGATTTGCCTCGTATCATTCTTCCTCGTATGGCAATTATAAATAACAAGACTTAAAATAGAATGGTTGGAGACTGAATCTTTTAACATCAATACATCATCTAAAGCATTAGACTCTACACTAATATTACTTCATCCTTTCTCCTTCAACCAAATTGGAAACTTTCTAATGACATAAATCGACCATCAGCATCACGAATAATCCAGCCAACTCCTCATTCATTTCACTTCAAACTAATCTTATGAATACCATATTGTTGATATTAGATTTGATTATAATACAGTACTATATCGATACCAATCAATATTAAATAAAAATTTGGGTAATTTTTTAAAATTATAAAATATTACATATTTTTTAAAATTACTAATAGTTCATCAATGTATTGTGTTATATAATTTTTAATTTATATTAACCATGTTTCCAAAAGTTATAATGACAAAAATTTGAAATAACAACAACCTATATATTTTTTAAATATTTTTCACATAAACAATAACTACAATTGATATAAAAAATATTGTTTAATCACTATACAAATGTAAAACTAAGGATAATACAAAGTACTTAAATTATTATAATTTTATCATATAATAAAAGATAATTATATCAATACATTAAATAGACAGCATATTAAAGTTTCATGACTCTATAAGTATTACAACAAGAGTTTGTGCTGAGAAACACAACCAATTAGAAGTGAAATATGAAACAAAAAATTTACAATTAAAAATTTTATATTTATATTGCATATATAGAATTTAATATATGCATTAAATATAAGTGAAGTTGAAAGAAGAGAATAAATGAAATCTTGAAATTTCATTGGATTGAATATCTGCTCAAATCGTATCGACCTTAATTCTCATTTAGTACAAAATCCTCATCATTGAGAGGAGTATCATCATCACCATCATTCAAATTCATTGCATCAAATAATATATCAATACTTTTCCATCTAGGATTATCTTCTAAGTCATTCTCATATATCAAAATCAGTTCTTCAAAAATCCAATTCGTTAAAAGATTGATACGATCAAGACAAATTGGATCTATAGAATTACTTATTCTATTAAGAGTCCTAATAAACAAACAAAATTAATTTATTAAGAAATTACTAGATATTATATTCAACTTAATAATGATAAATGATAATAACATACCTTTTTTGAAGCTTTGAATTTTATCGAACAAAGATCAAGTCATTCAATCTTTTATGTTCCAATTTTTTCTTGGAATGAATGAATTCGATTATGCTCTAATTTCTTTCATACCCTATTGCACTCACACATTGATTCAGAATTCAAATTTCAAACCTTTGTAGTTCTGGAATACCACTTCCTAATTGGTCTCATCAAGCAATTGTAAGATAATAAAAGTAAATTATAATCGAAAGAAAGTGATGCTTAATTTACAATAAGTAATAAAAGTGAAAAAAAACCTAGATTAACTTTATCTCTTTGATAAATAGCAATGAGCATCACAAAATCACCAGAAACATCCTTATAAATCTTCATTTGTAATCTTAAGAGATATTACATCATCTCATAAGCAACGATTATTGTAATAGTTAATAGTATTCTCTTATTAACTTCATCTTTCCTTGTAAATTTTGGGCTAAAATATACACTAAGATTTAAAAATGTCATAGCTGTAAATAATAGAGAGTAAAATTGCCTTTATCATCTCTTATTAATGAATAATAAGGTGTGTATAAAGAAGATCTATTTTTCATATTGGCCTTGATTGCTTCCTTCGCCCTCTTCGTGACATCATAAAAAAAACGTTGTTGCCTTCTCATCATTATCAGCCAGAAAAAGTTCTCTCACAAAAGGCTCACAAACTCGGACAATAAATTGACATTGAGACTAAAATTCATGATCTTTAAGTATAATTATAGAAATCTGCAAGCCAACTTTATGCCTAGCACTAAAGTGATAAGAAATTGTTCAAATCTTAAAATAGTAGGACAACACAAATTCCTACCATTATTAAAATCCTTTCTTATTAAATTCAGGACCTATGCATAATTGTAGAAGAACTTGGTCACTTATTTTGCTTTTTATATAATCTCATCAATGATAGAAAAATATCTAGCATTTCTTGTATTTTCTAACATTAGGTCAATGTAATATACCGCACATGGAGTCCAATAAAAAAATCATACCTACTTTGCAATCTTCTTCCAGCTACTTTGTAAGCAGAATCATTGTCAGTGATGAATTGAACAACATTTGCTAACTTGATTCACAACTTCATCAAATATTTAAAATAGAGTATTAAAACTTTTAACAAGACTAGATGTATTAATAGACTTTAAAAACATTGTCCCCTTTTTAGAATAAACTACAAAGTTGATAATATGATTCTGTCTTCTATTTGTTCAACCATCACGTATGATTGAACACCTATAAGTAGTGCAAGTCATTATTTTTTCATCTAAATAACTATTTATTTCAAAAACAAAACTAAGCTCTATGAGTTGTTTGTAATGAAAAAAATTAGACATTTCCCTTCTTCTTTTCCTAACATCAAGTGCAACTTTCCCTTCTTATTAGGTACAAATACTACCAAATTCAAAATCTTCACTATCATCTTGACCATCACAAAAGGAACTTCCACTACCAATTTTGTACTTAAGCTTTCCCTTCTATCTTTCTTATGCTGATAATCTTAAAAAAAAGTCTTCATTTACCATTTCAATTCATGGATCACTTTCTTAAAAGGCTTGATAACAACTGTTATCCTAGTTAAATGCCTCTTTAATCTTGCGATTCCTTACCTTTCAAATGCTTGTTACAATGTGAATAAATGGTATGGTCCTTTATTCTATGAACCAATCTAGCATGAGTCTAATTTGGATCATCAAATCTTCTTGAAGTAGTTGAATTATCAGAAGTACTTGAACTTCCTTCTCTTTATCTGTAAAAATAAATGAACTTAATAACTTCATATCTAAGTGAAATTATATATATCATAACATGAAGAAATAGAGGAATGGTAGTTTTTCAACAATCATATGATATACACAAGCAAGGATATCTCATGAACTTATATAAATGATTCTTTAATAGAATTCGATGCTTAAGCACATTCTATTTAAGAAATTCTCATATTTTGTTAACTATAACCCATTTTGCATGAGTACAATTTAACCATAAAGTCATAACTATAACTTATTTTGTAAAATTATATAATTCAACCATAAAGTCATAATTATAACTCAATTTGTATGATTACATAATTCAATCATAAATTCAGAACTATAACCTATTTGGTGTGATTACATAACTCAAACATAAACCCATGAGTCACATTTATAACTCATTTTGTATGATTACATAATTCAACCATAAAGTCATAATTATAACTCAATTCGTATGATTGCATAATTTAACCATAAGTTCACGACTACAACCCATTTTGTGTGATTTCATAGCTCAAACATAAACTTACAACTATAACTCATTTTTTATAAACAAATAATTCAACCGTGTATTCATAAATGATAAGTCAATAATTTATATATGATTTTGGGATGAATTGGAACTAATTTGACTTATCTCTATGTGAATTTTGAGCTTTATTTGGTTAATTCTCACACATTTCAACTTTATTGCTTAATAGGTGCAAATGGATATATTTTGGGTCAAAAGGCATAACTTTCACCGTGGATGTCGGATTAAGGTCATTCAAGTACGCTTTTGAAGAGGATTTTAAGTTCTACAACTTCGTGAAGACTCTAAGGAGAGATTTTACTGTCTAAAGAGTCAAAATTGCATGTTTATGTAGATGTTCAATGTATATCTGCCTAGCAGACCCGATGTCCCTTAAAACAGACATAAGCGAAGCTAAAAAGCTGGAAAACTGGAGAAGTTCTGCCCAGCAGACACGAAGTCCGCCTAACGGACATTTACTGGCTAGTTGGACTGAAATTCGCTCCGAAAGATAGCATATGTCCTCCCAATAGACATAAGGTCCACGTAACTGACATGGACGACAATTTTACTATTTTGCTTCCCCAGTTTGACTCAAATTGAGTTTCTTTGATCCCAAAGCACAATAAATACTTATTTTTAAGGCCTATAAAAAGAGGAGTCACCTATCTTAACCTAGAGAATCACCCAAGGAGCTAAAGAGAAGATCAAGAAGGATTGAATCAAGATTGAAAGCAATTTTGTTTTGTTTTCTTTAAATCTTCTCTCTACTCTTTCTTGGATGTTAATTATCTTTATTTGTATGGATTCTTTTATCATGTTCTTGAACTAAATCATAAGATTTTCTTATTTATTTATAGTCTTTACAATTTATTGTCTGCTCTAATCTAATAATCTTTTAAGTTTCTTGTTATTTTAGTTCAAGTAATTAGGATTAATTCAGTAGTGAGTAGCTTAGTCTTTGAGGGAGATGACCTTTGAATACTTGATTTGTAGGTACTAGGAATGATTCTATGCACTTGTAGATTTTGTCGACTAAGTTTTTGGCACTGTTATCGGGGACTAATTTATATTTGCTACTATTAATTCTAGTTATTTTTAATTACCTTAGGTTTTCTTACATTAATTTACTTTAAAACCCTTTTCCATTTGTTTTATTTCAGGAGCCGCATGAACTTAAGGCATTCAAGAAATTTAAACAATGATCAGATTAGCTAATTAAGTTAAATCCTAAAATTGAATGCACTTGTAGAATGTACAACACCCAAAGAAGAAGAGAGATGACAAATAATAATCAAAATCTAATTCTACATGGGGAACAAGATATGGGGAACGAGTAATTCAATAAAGAAAATCAGGCTGAAACTTGGAGGCAAAATAACAATGAACTAGTGGCTGTTATACCTTCTGTAAGGAGAATTAGAGATTATCAAATGCCATTTATTGCTGGCAACCCTTCTTGCATTTGATTGAGTGCTGTAGCAAGGAATTATGAGCTAAAGCAGACCTATCCATTTATGTTTTCACAATTTAATGGAATGTCGAGTGAAGATGCTCTAGCCTTTAAGAGTGATTTCTACGTTGCAGCTCAGACTTTTCCGCTATATGGATTATTTGAAGATGAGTTAAGGCTGAGGTGTTTTCCCTATTGCATAAAGGGATTAGCAAGAAACTGGTTGATGAGCTTGGAGGTAGATTCCCTTGATACTTCGGACAAAGTAACAGAGACTTTCATGATGAAGTGGTACCCAACCCATAAAACTCTCTAACTAAGGAAGATGATACATTGGTTTTTGCAGAAAATTTTCATGAAGCATGGCAGCGATTTCATGATCTCCTTAACCAGTATCCTCATCATGGATTTGATATATACTATTTGACTCAGTTTTTCTACTATGGTCTCACTGATCATAATCAGACTTTGGTGGCTTTAAACGCTGGTGGGAATATTAGTAACCTGAGTTCCCAAAAGTTATGAACTATTTTCAAAAAAGTTGCAGAGAATTCACATTGTAAGGTGACTAGGAGCAAAACTGATGCTCTTAATAAGATGGGTTCTAAACCTGACATGACCTACCAAGTTACTGAGATAAATAAGAAGTTCAATATGTTGATGAATAACAAAAAGTCTGGTAGGGATCCTTGCACTCTTTATGGTAGATTTGGGTTACAGTAGCTGGTTGTATGAACATTAAAGCAACAATGCTAGAGGAAGAGGTGAACTATGTAAACAATGGTAGACAAGGTCAGATATATGATCCTTTCTCAAACACATTCAATGAAGGTTAAAAGTCTCATTTAAATTTTTCATGAAAACAGCAAAGGGCTACAAAACCAATGGGACCACCTGGGTTCTAAGCACCACCAAAACAGCAGTATTCACCTTCTTCATCTTCTGCACAACAATAATTCCCTTCCCCTTGGGAGAAAAAAGTAGAGAGGCTTGAAGATATATTTGATTAACTTATGAGCAAGATGTATCAAAGTGCTCAAACTACCTATCAAGCTATGAACAGAATGGAGCAGAACATCTAGTCTAACCAAGCTACTATCAGAAATTTATAGGTGCAAATCAGTTAAGTGAAAAAAGAGGTAAGGGAAAGCTACCTAGCACTACTCAAATGAATCCAAAACATGATTATATGGCAATTCACCTAAGGAGTGGTAAGGTGGTAGAAGATACAGTTCCTAAAGAGAAGGAAGCTAAGATAAATGAAACCAAGGACGTGGAAATTGTGAATTTGGATGATGAAGAAGAGCCTAAAGAAGCCAAACCAAAGAAAGAGTCTCCACCAATTTCAGAATTTTTCTTTATGCCACCCATACCATACCCTCAAAGGGTAAAGAAGAAGCATGATGATTCCAAATTTCAAAAATTCCTTGACCTTTTCGAGAATATTCAAATCAACATTCCTTTTGCTAAAGCACTTGCTCAGATACCTGCTTATACCAAGTTCTTGAAGGAAATCATCTCCAACAAGAAGAAGCTAGACAATTTTGCTACAGTAGCCTTAACTAAGGAGTGTAGTTATATTTTACAAAATAAACTACTCCTTAAGTTAAAGAATCTTGCGAGTTTTACTATTCCTTATCACTTTGGTGCTTCTAATGTTTTTCAATGCTTATGTGACTTAGGTTCAAGTATTACTCTTATTCCTTTGTCTCTCTATAACAGGCTTGGAACTGGTGATCTCAAACCAACTACAATTTCATTACAACTTGTTAATAGATTAATTAGACACCCTATTGGTATAGATGTGGGCTTACTAGTAAAAGTTGGTAAGGTTATAATTCTAGCTGACTTTGTTGTGCTTGAGATGGATTTCAATATGAAGGTTCCTATAATATTAGGAAGACCATTCCTAGCCACTGGTGGAGTATTGATTGATGTCCCAAATGGTAAGCTAACCTTGAGAGTTGGTGATGAGGAAGAGCTATTTAACATTTTCAAAGTTTTAAAAGGAACCTTTTTCGATGAAGTCGCCTATCGAATAGATATAATTGATTCTCTTACACTTGAATCTATTCCTAGATTAATGTATGATGATGCTTTAGAGACATATCTAGCTTTAGGAATATGTGAGAATGAATTGGATGATGAGTTAGTGGGCTATGCATATAGATTGCAAGGTAATGGTTTTAGGTATAAACCTATAATTGAAGACTTGGGCCCTCCTAAACCTAAATTGTTACCATCTATATTAAGCCCATCAAAACCTAAATTAAAATAACTTCCAATTCATTTGAGGTATGCATTCTTAGGAGAATCAAATACATATCCCGTTATTATTTATTCTTCTTTGAATTCCTCTTAAGAAGAGAAGTTATTAAGGGTATTATGTGAACATAAATTGGTTACTGCATGGAATATTGCTGACATAAAGGGAGTTTGCCTATTTGTGTTCATAGGATTTTAATGGAGGAAAACCAGAAACCTAGTGTAGAAAATCAGAGGACACTTAAATTTTAACATGAAGGAAGTTGCGTGATCTGAGGTACTTAAGTTATTTGATGTTCGAATTATCTATCCTATTTCTGATAGCTACTGGGTAAGTCCTGTGCAGGTGGGACCAAAGAAAGGTGGCATGATGGTCATCTCTAATGATCATAATGAGTTAATTTCTACCAGAGTTGTGACAGGGTGGAGGGTTTGTATAGATTACAAGAAATTAAATGCAACAACTAGAAAAGATCACTTCCCTCTCCCTTTTATTAGTCAAATGTTGGAAAGATTAGTAGAGCATGATTATTATTAATTTTTAGATGGTTATTCAGGGTATAACCAAATTCTCATAACCCTAGAGGATCAGGAGAAGACCACCTTCACTTATTCCTATGGTACATTTGCATATTGTAAGATGCCCTTCAGTTTGTACAATGCTCCTGTCACTTTCCAATGATGTATGATGTCCATATTCTTCTACATGGTGGAGAATATAATATAGGTATTTATGGATGAAATTTTTGTTTCTAGTTCTTCGTTTGATGAATGTTTGTTCAATCTCGAGTAGGTCCTACAGAGATGTGAAGAAACCAATCTTGTGCTAAATTGGAAAAAGTGCCATTTTATGGTACAAGAAGGGATCGTACTAGGCCATAAAATTTCAAATAATGAAATAGAGGTGGATCCAGAAAAAATTAAAGTCATCAATAAATTACCACTCGCAATTCGGTTAGAGTAATAAGGAGTTTTATTGGGCATATAGGGTTCTATCATAGATTTTTAAAGATTTTTTCAAGATTTCTAAACCCTTATATGCTTTGTTGCAAAAGGAAGTCTCCTTTGAATTTACTAATGAATGTCTTGATGCTTTCAACAGGTTGAAAAAGGAAGTTATCTCAGCCCCTATAATGGCTGCACCAAATTGGAATCTCCCTTTTAAGCTGATGTGTGATGCTAGTGATTATGCACTTAGGGCTATCTTAGGACAAAAACAAGATAAGAAATTACGTGTTATTTATTACGTTAGCAAAGTAGTTAATGATGCTCAAATTAATTATGCTACTATAGAGAAAGAATTGCTAGCAATAGTTTTTGCATTTGATAAATTTAGATCTTATCTTGTTGGGTATAAAGTCATTGTTTACATTGATCATTCCGTCTTGAAATATCTGCTTACAAAAAATGATGCCAAACTAAGGTTGTTCAGATGGATTTTATTCCTGTAGGAATTCAATTTGGAAATTAGAGACAAGAAGGGATCTAAAAATTCAGTGGTTGATCATCTTTTGTGACTTGAGCAAGGTGACAAGATGGGAGTTGAATCGATTAATGATGCCTTTCTTGATGAGAATCTGTGGTCTATTAAGGAAAATGTTCCTTGGTTTGCAAATCATGTTAATTTTCTGGTGTCAAACATTATTCCTAGTGATTATTCATACCATAAGAGAAGGAACTTCTTATCTGAGGTGAGGAATTACTTTTGGGAAGACCCGTAGCTCTTTAGAAGGTGTGCTGATGGAATAATTAGAAGATGTATACTTGATGAGGAGATGTGGTCAGTACTGTATCATTGCCATGCTTCTCCTTATGGTGGACAACATGGTGCTAACAAAACGGTAGCAAAGGTTTTACAATCTAGTTTTTATTGTCCTAATCTTTTTAAGGATGCCAAAACTTTTGCTATGACATGTGATAGGTGTCAAAGAATAGGGAACATTGGTAGGAAGCATGAGATGCCTCAGTTAGGGATTTTAGATGGCTCATTGGTGAGAGGCGTGCACTTAAAGTGCAATAAAACCTTGAGGTCTTGGGTTCGAGTCGTGGACTCACCCTTGACCAAAGAGGACAATACCTGATAGTGCATTCGCGG
>JAOQML010000197.1:7350052-7360304 GCA_027568935.1 Erythroxylum urbanii
GATGTTTGAAGTGGATAAAATGTGTACTGAATTAAGAAAGAATTGAGGTTAGAAACTTGATACATGCTGGATACTTGTTAGAAGGAGTGGTTCCACTGAACAGATATTGGTATATTAGCCATATCTTGATCTGTAGACATCAAAATGGGATGATTTTAAATTAAGATTAAACCAGAAACATATATCTACAAATTTTATGAAGGAATTGAATTTGATTTCTAATACTAAGGGTTTTGAAATTTGGCTTGAAGTTGAGTTCTAGTTGTTGTCCATAGTTGAGAATAGTATGTAGTATTTTAGGTATAACTCTCGTAATAATGAACCAAATTCCATTATTTTTATTTCATTTGAAACTTAATACATATAGGAACACTTGTTTAGAAGAACTTATTGTCTAAACACTTCAATTTCTAGGTCAGAATGGCCTTACAAAAATGATCCAAAAACTAGTCCTGTGAAAACAACTGTTTGGAGGTTTCGGGTCCCTCATCCCATAATTGTGGGAAATGGTTAGGAAGGTGAAAAAAAGAGATTTTGTACAATTGATGACTATATAAGGTTAATTGAGTAATAGTTAGTTTAATTATGCATTATTAATTGAGATGATAATGTAAAGGATGTATGGTTTACAATGTTGAATTGCTTGGTGTGATCATGAATGAATGAGTTCCAAAGGCTTATGTATTATGAATAGAATATGGATATACGTGAATTGGGAATTTCTGCAATAATATTGTGATAATTTTGGACCATCAGTTGTCCGATGAGTTTGATAATTGGGATTGTGTTGGAAGTGCTTTCTATTTGTGTGAATATACATAATTTATGAAGACTGAATACCTCTATTGATGCATTATTGCACATACATGTAATTGTATGACATGTTAGTTTGTTTAAAAATCAATGAATATGTCAAGTTGAACAAAATGGAATAAAGTGGTATCTATTGCAATATGTTCCTCGTATGAGAATTCTGAAAAGAACCCTTTTTGTTTTAAAACTGTTGAGTCCTAGACATCTCCTATGACACTTCCATGTCTACTGTTACTGATACTTTGGTGTCTCCTATTTTGAGACATAAGTCTCTGTTGTTTTGTAATACCAGTCACAGTATCTGCTGATGAGTTCAATTACCCACTTCTGTATAAACGATTAACAAACTAACTTGTTTTGTATTATGTAATATGCTCAGTTCTGATATAAAAAAGCTTTGATATGAAACATCTGACTGAAATAAGCAAATTCTGTTTTGTTACAGACAAGTTTTGCTCCTATATTATAATATTCAATTTTGAAATTGATGAGTTTTACACTAAAGCAAATTTGTAACCTGTTTTGATTTTTTTTTTTGTTCTAAGATTCATGATATTTTGGTTCAGATTGGAAATGGATAAGTAAACAATGTTTATTATCTGATGTGATTTTGAATGTGAGAGTGTTTACATGACTGTTTGAAGCAGTTGTCAACTTATACTCTGTTTAGTTTATTCCCCACTAAGCTCTATGCTTAGCACGGTGGTTTTGCCTCGTGTAGGTTCAAATAAGAAGGTTTGAAGACTAGGACAATAACAACCGTAGTGGCCAACGAAGAATGTGTCTTGTTTTGGGAATTTATGTTTGGGTTTTATGTAATAATATGAGATATGAAGTATTTTTTTAAAAGTTTGTAACTATTATAATACAAAGTGTATTTGAACTTAAGATAAGTACTCTTTTGTTTAAGGGTTTGTAATGTAATAACTTTAATTCAAGATGGTGTTGTAATTGAAGGATGTATTCGAATAAATTCAATGTGTTGGTTAAATTTTGTTTAAAGTCGAATATGTATGGAAAAGAAATGATTAGTTGTTTGAATTCTAGCTACGCTTGTATTGTTTTGATATGTTTAAGTCCTGTCTTAGGTAACATTCACATATCCTTCCAAGGGATACCCATGTTAAATGTTGGGAA
Organism: Erythroxylum urbanii; assembly: GCA_027568935.1. Lineage (NCBI taxonomy): Eukaryota > Viridiplantae > Streptophyta > Magnoliopsida > Malpighiales > Erythroxylaceae > Erythroxylum > Erythroxylum urbanii. The sequence continues at coordinate 7,352,003 of JAOQML010000197.1, forward strand.
GGTAAGTTGTAATGTCTCTTTGTTTCATTTAATACTTTTATACTACTTTCATTCATACATCATGCATATAGTCAAATGGTATCATTGAGTAGTTAGAAGGGGAAAAATAGGAAATGAATTACGTGAGATGGCACCAATTTTCTGAATTAAGTTTGTTTCATAATAACTTAACAAAGAATGTCCGTTCAGCGGACATTCAGTCTGCCCAACGGACTCAGGAAAATCATAATGGCCCAGTAGCAGTAAAGATTTGTTCAACGGAGGATGTGTCCGCTTATCTAATTGGTAAACAGTTTTATGCCAACCTCAGTAAGGTCATCAAAAAATAACCTCTAGTGCTCACTTCTTGCATTAATAGGAAAATAGTGGTCATAATAGAGGATCTAATTACTGGACATTTAGAGCTGCCAGTAGGGGGCCGCGTTCCATCTTTTGACAAATATGCGAGATGTACAGTTGATAGTCAATGGGATAAATCTGTAGCTATGTCTCGATTTGGGATTAGAGCCGCTATGCGATTCATAAACCAGCGCACTTTTATACATTGTAGTTACCTTCATAATGGACCTAGATTGGTGGCATTCATGCTTGCTCATAATATAATGCCTAAGGCTAGCAATTTAGGGTACCTCCGTAATGAAGACTTATACATTTTATAAAAGATGTTTTTCCTACATGACCAATTCTAGGGTATTGCTATTGGCCAAATGATAATGACTTCTACGTGGCAAGTGGTACATTACAAGGCTGAGATGAAAAGGCTTGTGTTTCCAATGTTATTGAGCCAGCTATTTTATTGTCTTAAGGTTCTCAAGAGAGATGAAGAGGTGGCCTATACTACTAACGTGGATGTTATCAATGCTGATAAAATGAGGGAATTTAACTATAGAGAAGACGCTCCTAACAGGTGGGTCAATCCGCATCGTGATAAGGGTGATCCGTATGCACCTATTAATAAGGAGTCAGCTAAACAACAATCTAGAGCTGATCCAGTTCTAGGAGAAAATTAGGTTCTGCCTAAGTTGCAAGAAGTCCAAGCAAAGGTTAGAGATCTTCGAGTTGAATTGGGAAATCTCGTAGCTTCACAAACCAAAATTGAAGATACATTGAGGGCTTTCTTAGGGCAACAACCACCTCCTTAGGGATAATGATACCTTTGGGATAATAGGACTACATTTGCATTTTAAAATTTCATGCATTTAGCTTCGCACTTTATTTTAATCTAATCCTATGTTTTATTTTGTTTCTTTTAATTCGGAAAGTTGTAAATAGAACTTCAATGCTATTTTGTTTTATCTCCATAATTTTGTCCTGTATAGCTTGATAGGAGATAGGAATACAAGGTTCAGAATTTGGTTTTTAACACTGCAATCTACTATTTCAGGGGTTTCTTTACCCTTAATCCTTATTCCGTTCTTTGCATTTTTTTATCTTACCCAACATTGAGGACAACGTTGATTCTAAGTGTGGGGAAGAGACAAATTGATAGTTTTGCATGCATTATTTTGTATTGAATTATCTTATAATTTTCGTTGAAAAAAAAATTAACCTTTTTCTATGTAGTTCTGTATGAACTAATTTTGCATATTTTCATCATGCATATTTGCATACTTATACATCGTTCATGTCATTATAATCCAATATAATGAATTAATTGTATTATGGGTAAGATATTCTTTAGATCTCTGATCTTAAATAAGATGTATAATAAGATTAAATTGATTACATGCCTTGTCACAATTAGATGTTATAATGTTAAACTGATTGAATGAGCATGTTATTCAATGAGTAAACATCACCGAGTGAGTTATTTTGAGCCTGAAGGATTGCACCCAATCCTATTTTTCTTGTGAGTGATATAATTTTCTCTTCTATATATGTTTACTTCTAAAACTTGCATTGCAACTTTTCGAGGTTACGTAATCATACTATGGTATGTTCATAAAAGTGATAAGGAACTAGGATTGAGCTTAAGCAAAACAGCCAACCCTTTTTATATATCAATCCCCTAGTGAACCCTTTGTGCCCATTGATTGTATTTAAGCCTTTTTCTTTGTAAACCTATTTCAAAGAATCTTGAACCAAAAACACAAAATTACCCTTGTTTGATGGTGAGTAGAGCTATAAATGTTGTGCATTCAATATTCTTATTGATAGGTATACAAAGGAAGAAGTGTGGGGGTGCTTTATATGGAAATTAAAGGAGTATACTATTAAAAAATAAAAGCAAAAAAGAAAAAAATGAAAAGAAAAAAAGAAAAAAATGAAAAGAAAAACTAGCATCTAAATGGTGGTTTTGAAAAGTTGGGTACATTCACTTCAGATTCCAAGCTGAAAGAATTATGGAAATGTTGATAATATTGTTGGTGGAGTTTCCTAAGTATTATGGTTATTGGGCAATTTCTCAGTAAAATTTGTAAATAATGATTGTAATATTTGTAGTTTTTGCTATACTAATTATTGGATGTTTGAATTCCTATCCTTTCTTTTTGATTCATGGATATGTCATAGATGGGAGTAATGGAGAAGTAGATAAGATGCAAGCTTATGGTAAGAGACATGCATTAAAGATGATTGAGAGTCACCCTCAAACACTTGTGTGTGAAAGTGAATGCTTTATGAGACACTTCATTCATGGCATGTGATTTTGATTAATTGAAGCATTATGATATCTTATTATTGCTTAGTTTACGATCTAATTTATGAAGTATTATGTAGCCTTATGTCTATATTTCAAATCTGACTTATAATGCTTTCAACTTATTGGATTGGTTTATGATGATGATTAGGTATGGAATGATAAAAAGAAAACGTTTATGGGTATCGTTCATTTTAAGTAAACCGTCATGAGACTGTAACTCCTCCATTATAGACGCATAGTGGTTTAAAGGTTTGTGGCATATGCTAAATACCTCCGTCCACCTATGAAAGTGGAACCAATACCTTGTTTGCAGATTTAGTACTTAGTTTTCTTTTGTTTTTGCTTGGGGACAAGCAATAGTTTAAGTGGGGGGAATTTGATAATTCAATAATTTATATATAATTTTAGGATGAATTGGAACTAATTTGACTTATCTCTATGTGAATTTTGAGCCTTATTTGGTTAATTCTCACATATTTCAACTTTATTGCTTAATAGATGCAAATGGATAGATTTTAGGGAAAGAGGCCTAACTTTCATTGTGGATGTCAGATTAAGGTCATTTAAGTACGCTTTTGAAGAGGACTCAAAGTTCTACAACTTTTGTGAAGACTCCGAGGAGTAATTTTACTGTCTAAAGGGTCAAAATTGCACATTGCTATAGATTTCTAGTGTATATCTGCCCAACGGATATAATGTGCCTCCAAACGAACATAAGCGGAGCTGGAAAGTTGGAAAACCCGATAAGGTCTGCCCAGCTAACATGAAGTCTGCCTAACAGACATTTATTGGCCAGTTGGATTGAAATTCACTTCGAAAGACTGCATATGTCCACCTAACGGACATAAGGTCGGCTTAACATTTTACGATTTTTCTTCCCTAGTTTGACTCAAATTGAGTTTCTTTGATCCCAAGGCACTATAAATACCTATTTTTTAAGGCCTATAAAAAAGGAGCTACCTATCTTAACCTAGATAAGCACCTAAGGAGGAAAAGAAGAAGATCAAGAAGGATTCAATCAAGATTAGAAGAAAATTTGTTTTTTTTTCTTTCAATCTTCTATCTACTCTTTCTTGAATGTTGATTATCTTTATTTGTATGGATTCTTTTAGCATGTTCTTGAACTAAATCCCAATTAGGGTTAGGGATGTAACCTAGTTTGAGGGATTGATTTATATTTTATGGATTGATTGGTATTGAATGAAAGTTCTTTAGTTATATTTATCTTTCTCTTAAACTTAATTGTTATTTCTATACGTGGTCACCATATATGCAATCTTAGGAATTATATGATGAACTAAGAGGTGAAGTATAATTTATGCACTAGAAAGATAAACACATTAGATTTAGAGATAGAGATATCCTAAACTAGTGTGATAACTTATAATTGCTTGTTTTTAATGAATTTGACTAGTCAGGTTTCGCATTGAGAGATGGTAATCAAAAAGTTAGGTATTCTTGTATGTCTTAAGAGATAATATAAGTAAATTTGTGCAATTGTTTTTATAACCTTTCACTTAATCAATATCTTAAATTGGTGAACCCCAAAGCCCTCAGTCTAAATCATAATATTTCCCTTGCTTGTTTATTTATAGTCTTTACAATTTATTATCTGTTGTAATCCAATCATCTTTTAAGTTTCTTGTTATTTTAATTCAAGTAATTAGGATTAATTCAGTAGTGAGTAGCTTAGTCCTTGTGGAAGACAACCTTGGAATACTTGATTTGTAGGTACTAGGAACGATTCTGTGCACTTGCCGATTTTGTTGACCAATAACTATAACTCATTTTGTATGATTACATAATTTAACCATAAACACAACTATAACTCATCTTGTATGATTGCATAATTAAACCATAAATTTACAACTACAACCCATTTTATGGAATTACATAACTCAAATATAAACTGATAATTATAACTCATTTTGTATGATTACGTAATTCAACAATAAATTCACAACTATAACTTTTTTTGTGATGATATAATTTAACTATAAATTAATCTATTTTGTATAATTACACAATTCAATTTATAAACCATTTTATGACAACTACTTTGTGACAATATATAACTCAATTGATTCATAAAATAATTTTACTCTTTCATTCACTAGTTCTTCACTATAAATTTATCACTAATTTTAGTCTTTCATTGACTAATTTTTCACTAACTTTCATTTTATATTAGGACAATATTTTATTCACTAACTTTATTTAACATAGATAAAACTACAACAGGGAATTTTTTTTAAAGATGGGAAAACACAATAGTATTTCAAAATTCAATTCCAATTCCAAAATAAAAATAATTCAAATTCACTATTTAAATCCATAATCCATATTCCTTAAATCTTAGAAACACATGCTACTATACTAGACTTTGTGAGACTATGAGACAACATTCACAAATCACAAGTCAATAGTCTCAACACAACACAAATAACATTCACACACATGACACAACACAAGTCTATAAAATAGACTCAACAGTCAACACTTAACACAAAGACAAAATGCATTAGGGCTTAGGTGTTTTCGCCAACAATCAACATTTTAACATAGAAAACATTGTCACAATACACAATTACACAACCCACTGTTGGCATTTGGTAACCTTGAGTCAACTGAGATGGCAGGGCTGGGGGATGATTGGTTGTTTCTATACCAATAATTAAATTAACCGCAAGTACACGACGTTGCTAAAACTAGCACAGGTAAGTACCTGTTAATCCTACAAAGACTATAATTACTAGTAATTACCCTTTTTCCTATTATCTAGCATATGAACCAGATTTGGTTTTTAATTAAAAGTATAGCTAAACAACTAAACTAAGATTGGAAACAATAATGAATGCAAGACGAAAGAAATTACTTAGAAAAATCAATATCAAATATTAGTGTCTAGGTGATGAATCCCCCTAAAAATCATTAAATAACTAATCTTTTATTATGCAATTATATTATTGATTATTGAACCATAGAAATTCCTATCTTATGTTAATAAGTCTCTCGAGACTACTAACAACTAATTCATCATTTGATTAACAGAAATATTTCTAATTAAAACCCTAGGATTGTATTATCGATTTATAAATTTCATTATTAAGTTTGACCTTAATCCAAAGGATTATGTCAATCAACTTCTTTTAATTATGGTAGATCTATTCATACAAAAGGACTTCTCAATCTCAATCACTATCATGCACTAATACTCTGGATATATTAGAACAAGAGTAAAACACATAATTGAATCACAATACAACAATTTCTCGATAGTTGGTGGGTAATTTGATCTACCTAACCTTAACTAAATTCGATATTTCTTATATAGTTGGTGTGATGAGTCAGTATATGTAAAATCCAAAGAAATCTCATGTGGAAGCAATGCAAAGAATTTTAAATGAGTACACTAGATTAGGGTTTCTTGAATAATAAAGGTGGAGATTTTAAGCTACTCGGTTACTCGATGCATGTTATTATGATACCTAATGTTCAAATATTGGGTATGTTTTTATACTTGGATCAAGGTTATTTTTTGGTGTAGAAAAGGTAGCCAATTGTGTCCTTACCAACAATAAAGCAGAATAGTGAGCTACAACGAATACCTTTTGGTTATTTTGTTGCTTTGTCAAATACCTTTTACAAAATGCATCTTATTTTCTCTCATTTATATTTAGTCTTTTACTCTTTGAAATTCAACAAAAGAGAATTTTGATTTCTCTAGTTGCAGAAGAGTACAAATAGTTACATTTTCATAAGCAACCATATAAAATTTCTATTCTATCAGGTCATGATTAGATGTTAAAACTTCTTAATAGGAATTCTACAAAGATTATGAGAACTTAAGAATGATCAAACAATCATTTTAAACTTATATGATGAGTTGAAAAGTTTAAAAGCCTTAAATCCAACTAATATTTTAATTTTGAAGGAGAAAGCTGCATTTTTTACGTGATATGCATATCGAGACAATTAGAATTAATACAAATATTTTCAACATTCATCTTGAATGATTTTAGAGTATTTTAACATATTTTTATATGCAATTAATCGTTTTACAAAAATAGTTATTCCTATTCTATCATTTACTAGTACACTCCTAAAATTTAACATAAATAAGAATATGTTTCATCTTTTCAAGTATATTTATGTAATTTATTATTATCTTTATTATACCTTCATATTGGAGTTAATAAAAATATTATAATTTTATTTTGTAGGATTATATAGGAGCACTAAACAACACACATATTAATGCACATGTTCTAGCCGAACATAAGGATAAAAGAATTGATCTAACCTAAAATATTGTGTGTTGTTACTAATTTGATATGTGTTTCATACAGCGATAGTTGGATAGGAAGGTATTATAAATAATTATTGAATATTTTAGAGATAGTCTACAATGACATTACTTTTAATAAATAAAGTAATTACAATTACTTCTAAGTTTTATTTGGTTAATTTAGACTACACTAATATAAATAAATTTCTTTCACAAGATCGAGATACCATTTACGAGATGATAAGAAAAGATTAAGGTCTACATGAGTTATTTAACTACATGTAATTTTTATTAAAATATATTATTGAAAGATGTTTTAGTTCCGAAAGTAAGGTTTTATAGCTTTATACATATCATAAGCAAAAACGTATTATTGCTACTTGTGTAATTATTTAATGGTTATACTGAAAATAAAGAGCTTATTATGAAAAGTGCAAATGAAGACATAAATTTTCAAATTGATTTTAATATCACTTCATCACAATTTATAAGTATATACCAAAAGCAAGATGAAATTATTAGACAAATATGAGATAATTATATTAATGAAAACTTTAGTTAATTAATATTTCTTTCTAGTTATAAGTGATATCATTATTAAAAACCTTGAAAGATGACAAACATCTCTAATAATTTTATTTTATTTTTTTTATTGTACTCTTATTATATATAATTGATGGGTACTCTTTTAATTATATAAAATATTCATATTTTTATTATAATAATTAATAAAAATGAAGCTCGATATGTGAAGAAATGAATTAAGATTACAAATTGACGCTAACACCTGATTAACATTAAATACCTCTTAGTGTATTGAGAATAAAATCAAATTAATAAAATCAAATCTATTTTTGTTTTAATTTTTTATTGTAAATTTCAACTTTTTTGTTTTAAAAAAATAAAAATCATAAAAATAGTGAAATCAAATGACGCTTAAATTCATAATTTTTTTATTATGATAATAAAAAATAAAAATAGTTAAATAAAATGACATTATGAATTAAAAATTCATAATGTTTTTATTATAATAATAAAAAATAAAAATAGTGAAATCAAATGACACTTAAATTCATAATGCTTTTATTATGATAATATAGACCAATGTTGCGAATACCGTACTGGATTCAGTACCGGATTGAGTTCTGGAAGGTACTGTACCGGTATCGGTCAATACCGGGTACCGTTTTGGGTAATTTTTTATATTTATGAAATAGTCCTGAAATTTTTAAAATTTACAAAATAGTCCAATGATATATTGTACAGTTATATATTATACAGTTTACTGTTTACAAGTTTACATCAACCCTATTTCCAAAAATCATAATAACAAATAATAATCACAATTAATAATTTAATATAAAATGACAATA
>JAOQML010000197.1:7360404-7373647 GCA_027568935.1 Erythroxylum urbanii
CTTCAATATATATGTTGCTTTTACAATTTTTAATTGACATTAATAATTGTAAGTATAAATAATTAAATTCTACAAGTCTACCGTCTACAACATATTCATAATTTCACAACAAACATTCGTTACATTACTTTTTCGTACTCAAACAATTTTTTTCCTAAATGAGTAAATTCAATACCAAATATTATAAAGAAATTATCATTTCACAAATATTAACAATATATCAATTAATGATTTAAGTTTTTACAATTTTACAAAATTTTATTATCAATTTTACAATTTTACATTTGATTCTCAATTTTACATTTGATTATTAATTTCACATTTGATTATTAATTTTACATTTAAGTTTAAATATTAATTATCAACTTTCAATTTTAAGTTTTAACAATCTTTGCATAATACATAATTAATTAATTAATTACATACTAACCTTATTTTATAATTCCATTTTCAATTCCAAATTCAATTCTAATTTGTATATAAGAAATTCATACCAAATCACAAAACCCACGGTATTCTTCAATTCAACCCAACAATTTCAAATTTTCAACTTCAGCAGTTACATTCCAAAACCAAATTCAAACTTAAATAATTCCATTCCAAAAACAACTTCAACAAAACAATGTTCCAAATCCAAAACCGACAGCAACTTCTTCAACCTCCATGTCCTTCACCCACCACCGACAGCCTCCAACATTCATCATCACATTTACACAAATCCAAATCCAATCTAATCCACAACACAAAATTTACCAACAACACAAAATCAACATAATTTACCAGTAATTTTCGGAAACAGTAGAGAAAAATTAACAGACCCAAAAATATGTTTAAACCGTCGGGTCTAGTTCTTCGAGTTTGGGCTTCGGGTTTTTGGGCTCGGTGGTGCGACGGTGTGGCAGTGCGACAACGACCTGATTGGGTGGCGTGGTGGTGCGACGATGACGTTCAGTGTTGCGGTGGTGCGGTGGATCTTCGGGGACGCTCCTAGATCCGACAACGATGAGGCGAGGAGGAGGAGAGTGATGACAGCAACCGGAGATGAGGGCGATGAGGCGACCTCGACGATGATGAGCGACCCAGACGGCGGTGAGAGAGAGGCGAGACCGAGAGAGTGAGAGAGAGACTGAGAGAGGGTGAAACAGTTGAGAGCTGAGAGCTAAGAGAAGAGGAAAATGTCGTTGGGTCGGGGGGGTATCGTAGTATTAGGTTTAAATTTTAAAAATTTCAAATTGGTCCTTGATTAATATCAAATTTACCGAAATTAACCGGTATTTACCGGTATGTTGGGTACCGGCTGGTACCCAACAGAAAATCCTAGTACTAGCGGTTTTTTTTGGCCGGTACCAAGGGTTAATTTGCCGTACCGTTTCTTGACCGGTATGGTACCTTCCGATCGGTACCAACTGGTACGGTACGGTAATCAAAACTGTGATATAGACGTAAAATATGAACGGAGGGCGTAGCCTTAAAACCATAGTACAAAAATACGAATATCCAAAGCTCAAGTTTAAACTATGGTTCAACGCATCTAACACTAACATAAATTTCCTCAAACTCTAGACCTATTTTTACAACACTATTTAAAAGTATCTACGGAACTTCTTCATGTTTGATAGTAAGTCTTTTTTTAAATGGTTTTAAGAGCATACTCTCTGATACGATCTATTTAACATTTTCCCATAAAAGGTAAACAATATAGAAACAGCAGTAGCACTTTCAAATAGCTGGAGAATGAGTTTTATGTCGTTCTGATTGGAAACCTGGGTGATTTTTACTTCTAACCTTCAGAATCGATTATTAAGTTCATTTTGCTCACTGTTAATAGCCGTGAAAGATACAGAAGAATCCATTCACTATTGGGACGAATATGAGGTATACAACTACAACTACTTAGATTATAGCTTTGTAGTATAGCAAATAATATTAATCTTTTCCAGCCCTTTTCATTTGATTTTTCTGTAATACGTAGCACAGACTTTATTATGTACTTATGATTGTTTATGAAAGGATTAAAAATGAAGGAATACGAAATACCTAATTTTGGTTCTATCTCTTGTTTCGAAGCAGTTTTCGACCACCAAACGAGCTTCAATCTCCCGGGATCTTTATGGAAAGTGGTCACTAGCACGTGGTCTAAGATTTTCTACAGTTTTCTCAATACGCAAGCTCTCTTAAAGGGTTAGAGATTCTGTATGCTTGTGATTGATATGAGCAACTGTAGGAGACTATAACCTATTTATATAGCTTCTATATCGGGCTTCCCATAACAAGGCCGATATGGACCATGTCTACACCAAAAAGGATCCATTTTCTACCCAAACTTCGACCCATTAATCTAAATCATTTATTGAGCCACTTTATTACCCTTATCTGGATCAAATTACGTAATTTAACTAGTAATTTATTGAAAAACTAAAATTATAATTAATAACTGTCCACTTTAAGGGAAAATTACAAAATTGCCCTTAAGGGCAAAATTGTTTTACAATCTCCCCCTTGGACAATTATTAATTGCAGTTTTAATCAAGTTCAAAAACATATTGAAAATCCGGTTAAGTCACGTTACTGCATTGGTACCAAAAATTTTAAAAACATTTGATCCAGGTAATGAAAGTTCTACATTCTGTCCTGCAAGGCTTTCGATACTGGAAAATATCAGACACATGTGTCATATGTGACATAGGTCCAATATAATCATAAATACCAAATACCTCAATAACATGAATGGGAAAATGGAGTGTGGCAGACTACGATGATACCTTTATGATCTAATATGTATTATCTTCGTCTATAGGCCTCGATTTCTCTAACTTTATGCTAAAATGTATGTGCTAAATTGTAGCAAAGAAATCTTGTTTTCTCTCACCAAATGCTAAACAGTATTAGAGAAAACTTGTTTTCTCTCACCAAATGCTAAACAGCATTAGAAAAAACTTTTATGTTCTCCAACCGAATGTTAAAGAGCATTAGAGAACCTTTATGGGATTAAAACCCTATGCTGTATGAATCTTTAAGGATATCCATATAAACTTTATGTGTTTAATGACATAAGCTCAAGATCAATATTTATAAATGCCCAACGACCCTTAAAATGCTTAAGATTAACACAAATCTTAAGACTTCTAGATGCATTATGACTATATACAAAACAGTTATTACTGAGGAAAAATAATATGATCATCTTTATTAATAAATAATCATAATGTCATAATACAACAAAATTTACAAACATTTAAAGAGCAAAATACAGCGATTCCTAACTATTGTTGCCTAAGGACTTTAACATGCTCATACCGGATACATGTCTAGCAAACACTAATGGGCGAAGTCCTTTAGTTAGCGGATCAGCTAACATCTCCTCAGTCCTGATATGCTCCACTTCAATGTCACCCTTCTAGATCAGCTCCTTTATGGTCAAATACTTGGCCACCAAATGCTTAGACCTCGTGATATTCTTGTTGTTATTACTCAACAACACTGCAGCAAGATTATTACAATACAACCGTATAGGTCTAGCAATCGAATCTACCACAGATAACTCAGAAATCAAGTTTCTGAGCCAAACCACCTGTGTAGCAGCTCCATATTATACAACAAACTCTGCATGCATGGTCGAGGAAGTAACCAATGTCTGTTTGATACTTTTCTATGATACCGCACCATTTACCAACATGAAAATATATCCTGAAAAATACAACAAACTTGCGAGTCCATATACCCTGTGAGGTTCAAATAATTGACTTTTTTGCATGTCAACATATAATCTTTGGTACCCTTTAAGTATCTCAATACCCGTTTGACTGCATTCCAATGATCTACACTTGGGTTAGTCAGATATCGACCTAGCAGTCCAATAGCAAATGCAATGTTCGGTTTAGTGCACACCTGAGCATACATCAGGCTTGTAACACCCACCTACCCTCCCTAGAAGGATAGGATATTCAGATACTACCCATATACATATAGAGCTTACACATGTCAAATACAATCTCTTACATGCATTTCTGAAACTCAAGCAACACATATTATGATCTATTTAGAACTTTTTTGGAATCAAAACATATCAAACATATTGTTGCAAAATCCTAAAACATGCTATACAAACAAAAGTCAATCCATAGTAAGGTTATTACAAACCAGTAAACAAAACACAAATTACAAAGTCTCTTTACAATGAAATACAACTTAAACCAAACACAAATATACATTTTTCCATAAACAAAACACTAGCTACTTTGGCCACTGCGGTTGTCCTTGTCCCAATCTTTAAACTCTTCTATCTGAACCTACACGGGGTAAATATATCGTGCTAAGCATATAACTTAGTGAATAATAACTAATCTATATATAATGTGATAACTCATCATACTAAATCATGTAATAGCATAAGCATGCATTTAACATATTGGTTTAACAATAAAATAGACATAATGCATTTTAGAACAGATTTTATAGTTAACAGAGCTGAATATCAAAAGAGGGTATAAACCCTTCAAAATCATACAATTTTGTTTATGTCAGAATTAAACATATATCAGAACACCAAATCAGATGACTGCTAAGTCATTTACAGAAGCGGGTAACGGGACTTATACAGAAGAGATAGAAATCTCGACACTGAAGTGTCACAAGAGAGACTGAAGTCTCGACACTGAAGTGTCACAGGAGAGACCGAAGTCTCGACACCAAAGTGTCACAGGAGCAACTACAGACCCTTCTAAGTATGCCTATTTACCCATAACTAGGACTCAACAATTTTAAAACAAAACAAAGTCATTTCAAACATTTCATGTGCAAAGCAAGTGCCTTGGACAATTATTGTCCGAAATTCTAACATAATCAACAAAATCAAATTCAACAAGCAGAACAAAGTAAGGTGTGACCATCTAAGATTACTCACTAAAGCTTCCTTATTGCTTATTGCCTCGAAGTCCCGGCAATATCTAGAAGTGGTCGCTCTATGTGTTCCTCTTCTTTAACACAATTTCCTCCTTCATTGAGCAAGTCACTCTAGCCCTTCAAGCAGAAATTACAACTTCAATATTAAGAAGACCAAGAGGACAGCAACACAGAACAATGGTAGGATCTAACTTCCTTAATGCAGTAGCATGCAATTTCATCAAATGAAGAAGATAACCTAAAAATGAAAGCAGAAAATCCAAGAGGTGTGAGTGAGAGAGGGAGTTTCAGTGGTGTGAGAATAAGTTGAAGAAGAACTCAGCAAAATAGAACACCCCAACAGAAAACTTGTCTTCTCTCCAATGCTAGGTGTCACCAAATGGTCACAACATGTGTCTTCTTGCATGTTCTACACTTGTCCTAATTAGGAGTTGCCATTTGTTACCAAGAATTAGTCCCCATATTATCTTCGTAGCTTTCCAATGGTATAAAGTTTGTAATTTTTGGATATCAGAATCAAAAGATATGACACTTACAAGTTTAAGTGTCACACTTAGATGTCACCAAGCAATTAACCACGTATAAACCATACTCAGTATTGATTTAGGCCGAATTTGACAAAGTTTTCTTCATTAAAGTTGTAGCTTATCCTCTTAGCTTTCTAATGGCATAAAGTTTGTAATTGTTAAACATCGGAATCAAAAGATATGGACTTACAAGTTGGAGTGTCACATAGGTTTGCAAACAAACACTAGATATCACTCTAGATGTCACAATTAGTTATGCGAAAAATTCACTTCAAGCTTGGATTTTTAAGAACTTTTAAGCCTTATTTTCAATTAATCATCACCCAAACCTTGTGTATATATCCATGACATGTATTTCGAGACCCGGGCCCAACATTAATACCTTAAGTCTCTAATGAAGACAATAAGTTCCAATTCTTTAAGTATGATTCTTTAAACCGTAATTTAAAACATATGCAATACATGTTTAATGAAACATTCCAACTAAGGTACAATTTGGGGCTTTACAAGGTTACCAATAACATTAGAGTATGAAACATTCCTCATAGCCTCTCTCTCAACCTCATTCTTTGGACAGTGTGCCAAAGATAATCTCTCTCCATGAGAGATAGGTACTACAACAGGTTTACACTTAGCCATATTAAACCTTTGTAGCACTCGCTCAATGTATGCATTTTACAAAAGGCTCAACGAGCGTTGAGATCTATCTCGATAAATTTGTATATCAAGGATAAAAGATGCTTCACCTAAATCTTTCATGTCAAAATGTTTGGCCAAAAGTTGCTTAACTTCATGCAACATTGTCAAATCATTTGATACGAGCAAGATATCATCGACATACAGTAGTATGAAGATGACCTTGCTTCCCCTGACCTTATAGTATAAGCATCTTTCTACTTTGTTCTCTATAAAGCCAAATGAAGTTAAAATCTCATCAAACTTTAGGTACCACTGTCTGGAAACTTGCTTTAAACCATATATTGATTTATTCAACTTGCAAATCTTGTTAATTACATCATGATCCTGAAATCCTTCAGGTTGCTCCATATAAACCTCCTAATAATGATTACCATTCAAGAAAGTGGTCTTAACGTCTATCTGATGTAGCTCCATATTATAATGAGCTATTAATGTCATAATCACTCTAAATGCATCCTTCGAGGACAGAAGAGAGAAGTTAACATTGAAGTCAACTCCTTTTCTCTGAGTGAACCCCTGGCAACCAGATGTGCCTTAAATCGCTCAACCTGACATTATGTGTCCTTCTTGGTCTTAAATAGCTACTTGCAACTAACATGTCTGTAATGTTGAGGTAAATCAGCAAACTCTCATACCTTATTATACCCCATAGATTGCATCTCATCCTTTATTGCTTCCCACCATCTATCCGCATGGGGTCCAAAAATAGCTTATGAAAAAGTAGCTGGATCCACAACATGTCCAATGTCATAGTCTTGCTTACCTAGATAGACTATATAATATGATAAGATAGCATATTGCCTCTCTCTAATGGATCTGCATAACTGCGCAGGCTTTGGGACCCCAGAATCCTCTTCCTAAATAGGAGTAGGTTCCTGTGCCTGCTCAGGCACAATACTCAGGCCTTCATCCACCGGAGCTGACAGTATGAGAGGTGGATGCAAAATAATCGTAGTATCCATCTTGCTAACTTCTGGAGGATGTGAGAATCCTCCCTCATCATGGACATTGTATTCCAGGAACTTAGCCATCTATGATTCTACTATTCTGGTCCCTCCCTCTCTATAATAGAATCTGTAACCCTTAGAGTGGTCGGGATAACCCACTAAATAGCAACGAGTTAAAGGAGGTTGCAATTTACTTTCATTAGGATCATACAACCTCACCTCAGCAAGGCAGCCCCACACATGAATGTGTGCAAGGCTTGGCTTCCTTCCAACCCAAAGCTCAAAAGGTGTGTTTGACACTGACTTGCTCAGGACTCTATTCAAGATATATAATTCCGTCTAGATGGCTTCACCCTAAAGGTATTTAGGTAGGTTAGTCCTGCTCAGCATTGACCTCATCATGTTCTTTAGGGTGCGATTACGCCTTTTGGCCATACCATTTTGCTCAGGACTACCTAGCATAGTGAACTGAGCCACTATTCCAACTGATTCCAAATACCTAGCAAATAGACCCCTTTTTTGATCCTGTAACCCCATGTTTGCCATAGTATTCCCCTCATCTATTAGATCTAACAATCTTTATTGATCTTCTCAATTGGTTCTCAACTTCATTCTTGAAGATCTTGAATTTATCAAGAACTTCAGACTTCTTTTTAAGCAAAAACACATAACCATATAGGGAATAATCATCTATAAATGTCAGGAAGTATCTGGCATTGCACAACGTGACCGTATAGGGACCACTAACATTCATATGTATAAGGTCCAATAAGCCTAAAGCACAAGTTGACCCTTTCTTCTTTATCTTGGTCAATTTACCCCTATAACAATCGACACATGTCTCCAGATCACTGAAGTCTAAAGTTGGGAGAACGTTATCCTTTATCAATCTCTCAACCCTCTCCCTGGAAATGTGGCTAAGTCGTTTATACCACAACATGTACGATATGTCCTTTATGGAGGTCCTCTTTCAAGTAACAAGTTCAGTAACATAAGAAGAGGCATACATCTCATTAGGAGTAAGACACATATTATATAGTCCGTAGGATAAGACAGCAGTACTGATATGTCTTGTATTGATAGAAATATTTACAACTACATTATCAAATACAAAACGATAACCTTCCTTATCCAAAATTGATACAGATATCAGATTCTGTCAAAAAGACGGTATATAAAATGTGTCTCATAAATACAAAACAAAACCTGTATCAAGGTTTAATCCTGCATCTCCTATATACAAAACGTCCACTTTCTCATTGCTCCTGATCATTAGATTATGCTCCCTTCTAGTCGGCCTTCTCCTAGATATGAACCTGTGCATCGTGGAAGCAACATGGTTAGAAGCTCCACTATTTAACCACTAAGAACTTGATGTGGTTATAGCCATATTGGATTCATGAATCATATAGGCTGAGGAGTTATCTAACAGCTTATGTTTGACCTTCCAAAGCTTGTATTTCAGGCAATCAGACTTCCTATGCCCCTTCTTCTTTCAAAAGAAGCATCTCATACTCTTAAGGTCATGTGAGCCCTTCATAATGCTCGACCGCCCACTCTAAATATAAGGAGAGGGTTTGGGTATCTTACCCTTACCCTTGCCCTTAGGTTGCTGGGATTTAGCCTTCCCCTTGCCCTTCGCAGCTACAAACATAGATAAATGAGGAGAGCTCTTGATTTTCTCCTCTGCTGCAGCACATCGGGAAATCATGGCATTGATGTCCATATTGTGAGATGTAGGAAGTGGCCAATATCTCAAACTCTTGAGGAAGAGAGTTCAGTGCCTGATGCACTATCAGCGAGTCAGAGATCGGTATATCCAGTGCCTTCAATCTACTCTAAAGATGCACCATCCAAATGATATACCTCGTACGCCTCCCTCTCTAGTGTACCTCATGGAGAAAAGTTCCTTGATCAAGGCACTCTACTCAGCATGAGAAGAGACCTTGTATCTCTAGGATATACTGTCCATGAACTCTTACACTATGGTCGTGTTCTCCAGTCCACTCAACAGATGATTTGGTATCGACCTCTTAGTGGTCAAATAGCACATCCTATTTGACCTTTCCCAAGTTGCCATAGCTGCTCTGTCAGCTTCTGAGTTGACATTTGTAAGTGGGGGAGGCCACTCGATGATCATGGACATGCTGACGTCTGCCATCTCCAATGCGAACTCCACATCCTTCTTTCACTTCTTGAAGTTAAAATGATTTAAGATTTCAATGGTGATAACATTGTTGTTGACTGAAAAGGTGACTGAAAAATAAAAAAGACAATGTCAAGATCAGTATAAATGTAGGATAACAGCGATACTTTAAAGCATTAAAAAGTATCTATATCGAGAATCCGATCGCACATATTATGAAACATCTTTGGGTTGAATACATAATATATGCAATTAGACACTTGCATTAAAGCAAATAGAGTACAAGTTATTAACTCTCATGTCACTACCACCTTTGGGTAAATAGATCATTTAAGCAATGGCTTTCCTCCATCCGATGCCTTAATGAACATCTCAAAACTTTATGTAAGGCCAACACCTTTGGGTAGAATAACTAAACATAAAGCCGGAGACATCTCCTAACATGTAAGTAGAACAATCCAAAATACTGACTTAAAACACCATTTTGGTGACTACATTCTCATCAGTATCCTAAAAAGTCCACTAACACAAAGGACATAACTTTATGTTATCCTCACATTCTATATGGGCATAATGTATGTGAAAATTAATTACAAATGTAAAAAACCAAATGCACAGTCAAATAATCACATACAAAAACTGAAAACATTGTCTTTAAACTTTATTTGAGATTTTTATTTAAAAATTCTTAATAAGAGTGTCCATCGTACTTTTTCAAATATCAAACCTACCACACGAGATATAAAACTTTAAGTGTCTCCCTTATATGTAGTTCAGAGTATAAAAATGCACTCAAAATTGGCTTTAAAAAAGCTTTTAAAATTATTCTAGAATCCAATTACCAATGTAATAAATCCAGAAAAATTAAAAAAATCACTTAAAAATTTCCCCAACTCGAAAACTAACCCAAAAATACCCAAGATAGCTTGATGGGAATTTCTGAAAATTTTCTTTTTTTTTCACTGTAGCATGTCCGTAGGGCTGACATCATAAAGTCACGTCAATGCAGGTGGCACGGGACCATGAGTGCGCCAATGAGATCCAGATGCGTATGGCGCGTGCGCGACACATGCTACCCACTCGCAGTCGTGCGGCTACTGTGCGATGCGTGCATTACACGCGACGCCACGTGTCCCCCCATCTGCACGCTTTCGGTCGCACGCCCCAGCATACCCACACCCATGGTGAGATGCGACAGTGTCTGGTAGGCGCATGAAATGCACATGCCATCCGTACGATGCTCTCTGCGTCACTGTAGCATCATCGTGCAATGCACATGCTCGACGT
The DNA here is from genome assembly GCA_027568935.1 of Erythroxylum urbanii. Lineage (NCBI taxonomy): Eukaryota > Viridiplantae > Streptophyta > Magnoliopsida > Malpighiales > Erythroxylaceae > Erythroxylum > Erythroxylum urbanii. The sequence continues at coordinate 7,370,913 of JAOQML010000197.1, forward strand.
TGATGTGCACGTCAGACACCAGAGACGATTTTCTGTGTTCCGAAATTTCATTTTTCGCTCCATTTGGCCCGTTTTTCATAACTAACCTTATGTATACCACTTCTACGCAATTCTATACGCAAAAAAAACCGAAAAACAAATCAAAAACAGAGAAAAACCATATGAGATGAAAAACTGAAAAACTTTCATTTTCTGGGAATCCAATCACGCAACCACTCTGATACAACATGTAATACGTAGTACAGATCTTATCACGTAGCCAGGATCAATTATGAAAGGATTAAAAACAAAGGAATGTGGAATACCTGCTTTCGGTTCCATCTCTTGTTTCGAAGAAGTTTTCGGTCACCAAACGAGCTCTAATCTCCCGGGACCTTTATGGAAAATGTTCACCGACATGTGGTCAAGGCCTTTCTACAGTTTTCTTAATACGCAAGCTCTCTTAATGGGTCAGAAATTCTATATGCTTGTGATTGATATGAGCAACTGTAGGAGATCATAACCTATTTATATAGCTTCCATATTCGGCTTCCCCATCACAAGGCCGATATGGACCAGGTCCACGCTAAAAGGGATTCATTTTCTACCCGGGCTTTGACCCATTAATCTAGATCATTTATTGGGTCACTTTATTACCCTTATCTGGATCAAATTACGTAATTTAACTGATAATTTATTGAAAAACCAAAATTACAATTAATAACTGTCTATTTTAGGGTAAAATTACAAAATTGCCCCTAAGGGCAAAATTGTCTTACATTTCCTATATAAATTAATAGCTGATCCTAGATATTCAAAAGCACTTACATGCTTAATGACGAGTAATTTGATGAAATTTAGTTCAGTGTAACGTGAAATATGTGTGCATGATGTAGCTTTAGTTGTCAGTTTATGTGGAATGGAGCTGCATCCCACAGTAATATTGCAGACAATACCAGATACAGTCATGTAACAAAAGGTTATTTTGTAAAAGTGCAGAGTCAAAGCTTTGCTAAAGAATGCTTTTCAGACTATGAAAACCGAGGCCAGAGCTTTAGGTCTCACATAAGAATTGCTTGGAACTAGTTACCATAGCACGATTGCCATGTTATCCAACAATGGGTAGGATCATATCTCATGTGAGCTTTTTCTTGCCTATCGGACATGCATGTTTCTTTTTAAGTTTTTAACTTAACATGATTGATAAGTAATTAGGAGGCTGGCCCAGAAATCAGTGGGAGAAGTTCAATGGACCACTTGGAAATAAAACTTCATAGATTCTCAATCTCCACTTTTTAGAGCATTTTGTGGACCCATGACAAGAGCTTGTTCAAACTTTAAAGGGTCCTGTGTAGATCTCAAGTTACAGTGCGAATTGTTAGTTCGTGTGTAATGAATAGAAATTGGCAACTCCAAAATCTCATCCCAGGTGATGCTAAACAACACAAAACCATAACCATTCTGTCATCAATCTAGATTGAGATAGTACAAATCCATTTTGGAACTGGAATTCCAAGTATTTTTCCTGCTAACATTTACTAGTACATCAAGAAAACAAGTAGGTTCTTTTAAGGAGCTAGGACGTGACTACATCTTTCTAATAATTAAGTTTGTTACCTTTGCACCTTCTGTCCATTGTCTTAGGTGCTGCTTCCATTTGACCTGTAATTGGGAAATGGAACTCGACCAGACTCGATTTCCCTGACATCCTTGATGAGAATCTCATAATGCTTCTTCACTTCGTCCGCAGATTTTCCATCCACAGCTTTGGCAACATTTTGCCAGCGGTCAGGCGTGTCCTTGTCATATAAAGCCAAGGCCTTTTCAAATTGCTTGTTTTGCTTAGATGTCCAAGAAGAGCAGGAGCTACGTGAGGAGGTACGTGAATTTGAAGCCATATCAGAGAAATTTTAGTTTTCAAGAAGATGACTTGGAGTGGAGGCCAGGTGTGGTCTGGGGAAAGGATGGCCAACAGAGCTCCTTATAAGCAGGAGAAAAAGGGTTGTGGGGCTATGCCAGTTGGCGAATATATCTCCCAAAAGAGCGCAGAACACGATGTGACTCGTTTGCTTACGAACCACAGGATAGAGCAGGACGGGCAAGTGCCAGTGAAAGAGAAGAATCAATGTCAAAGGACAAGGTCTTTTATTTTCTTAACGAAACAATATTCTCTGATTTTTATCAGTGGCAAGTAGGATTTTCCTTTGTTAGTTATTGCATGCTCTGTGGATAAGATCATGGTATTCGCTAGAGAAAAGCAGGCCATTCTTTTTCCCCTTCTTAGTTCTTACCCTGTCACGATTCTGCTCAACCTCTAGGTCACCACAGACTGGCAATGCAGGAGGTTTGACAGTTCCATCAAGATACACAAGCAGATATTGGACCGCGCAGTAAAGTTAAAAAAAGAGGTGCAATTTAATTGAAGTAAAAGTAACGCAGAGGGACTTCTAGCTGTAATCCAAGTAGTCTAGCTACCGTCTTTTTTGTACCAGTTTGTAAACCCAGCCTGCTTTTTGAATTAACATCATAAACCTGCAAAGTTTATTTTTTCCCCAGCTAGTTTAAAGCAGAATCTTACTTAAAGAGTAGGCATGTTCCTTTGCAGAATGTGAAGAACCCAATTACGTGACTTGACTATTATTTAGTAATCATTAATAATTATTATTATTAAATAAAAATTTTATTTAATTATTTATAATAAAATTAACCATTAAATTTTTTATTAAAAGATATTGACTTCCAAGTATCAACTTTTC
>JAOQML010000197.1:7385647-7397327 GCA_027568935.1 Erythroxylum urbanii
GTCAATTTTCTGAAAGACCCAATTAGTTGGGAACTGACAACTTTGGCAGTTAACACTGAACAGCTGTTACTACGTTCAGTGTTCAGTGCAAACAGCTGTTTGTCAGTTCCCATTTGGGCCGTTCTACTATAAGACTCAAACTCTCTATCTGCTCACAACACCTAGAATCAAATCCAAGCATCCAGTCAGCTGCCTCTGATCTCCAACTTAAAAGAATGGTCTTGATCTATACTTTTGATCTGCAAAGTTTCCGCTCCGATAATAGCCCGATTCGACTTCTGCATCTATACGCAGACCGTTACTAACACAAACCATACAACTTTGAGTGCAGTAATTGTTCATTATCATAAAATTTTTGTCAATATAAAACAAAATTTTCTTTATTAGTAACAACTAATGATATATGAAATGATATATAACGCCATTATTCTTTGAAACGTTTGATACGAAAAATAGAAAAAAAAAAGTCAAATTTTCTGATATCTCTTTCCCTTTTATTTTTTTAATTCAATATAACGCTGAACATGACCTATGTCAGTTGTCTTCTGCAACGTAAATTCCTGGGATTTTGAAAGGTCCAAGTACTAGGTGCTTCATCCAAAAGGAAGGCAACCTTTTATCTTCTGTAACTAGGTTGTATACATTATGTGGAGATGCATGACATCAAATTGAACAACAGTATCACCTGCTTTATGTTGGCATTCCTTGTATACAGGTACTCTCAGGTTGTTTGCAGTAAATGATTGATTTTTTTTAATCTTGTTAATAGATAATGCTAGCTAATTATCTGAGCATAGAACTGAGTAAAGATAGTTGTGAAAAACGTACAAGAAGATGTGTTACTGCTTTTGTTGTGTATTTGTGAAAGGCCTGTGAGTCTTTATATACAAGTAAAAACATAATCAAAAAGAGATTTACAAAGAATGTTACAGCTCATATTTTGATCTAGTTTGATGTAAGCTTATCTAAAAAGATTGAATTGTAATCTTATCTAAAAATATTGAATTGTTAGATACATGTAAATCAAAAGTTATCAGCCTCACTAAGCTCATGATGTGTGGCAATTGTGAGCTTGTGACAAAGATGCTGAAATGTTGAAGAGGATAAAGGCTTGGTTATAACATCAACAATTTAAAGAGTAGATGCAATGTGTCTGATGGAGAGTGCTTTGTTAGCTACCAAGTCATAAACAAAAATGTATATCAATTTCAATGTGCTTGGTACGCGTATTAGTGATTGGAGCAAAAGCAAACAATGTAGCACCAAGACTATCACACCAGAGAGTGGACGTAACTTTAAAGAAACTAACTCCTTTATAAGAGAAGCTATCCACCAAAGTTTCGCTGCAGCTAGAGCAATGATTTGATATTCAACTTCAGTAGTAGATATGGCAACAGTATTTTGGTTCTTAGCGCTATAAGAGATTAAATTAGGTCCAAGATAAATGCAATATCCAGAAATAGCTAGAGTGACGGTCGTCAGGACAACTAGCCTAATCAGCATCACAGTAGGCATTTAATTGAAGTGAGGATGATCTAAGAAAGTGAATGTCGTGAGATGAGGTGGATTGAAGATAACAGAGAATCTGTTAACTGCAATCCAATGCACATTAATGGGGCAATGTAAAAATTGGGATACCTTATTGACAGTAAATTGAATGTTATGGCGAGTAAGGCATAGATATTGAAGTGCGCCAAGAGTGCTTTGATACTCGGATAGATCAGAAAGGGGTGTGTCATAATTTTTGGATAAAGGAAGAGGCGTAGTGATCGAAGTGTGAATAGGTTTGGAATGATCAATACCTGTCTAAAGAAAAAGATCATTGGTGTATTTAGTTTGGGTAAGAAGAATACTGGTGGAACTGGAAGTGGCTTCAATACTAAGAAAATGATGTAGTGGGCATAAGTCTTTAATGGAGAAAGTAGCATGAAGATTTTGGATAAGGGTAGAAATAAAGGATGGAGATGATCCGGTAACTTAGATATCATCCATATAAACTAAGACAAATGTGATTGAGACGTAGTGGTATTAATAAAGAGAAAAGGGCTAGATTTTGAGGAAGTAAAGTTTAGGTGAAGAAGTTTCTGACTTAGACTTTGAAACTAAGCTCTAGGAGCTTGCTTGAGACCATACGAGACTTTGTGAAGATGACAGACATAATTAGGATAGTGAGGATCTTAAAAACTAGGTGGTTGGGACATAAAGGCTTGTTCGTGAAGATGAACATAAAGGAAGACGTTATTAACATCAAGTTGACGGACTGAAAAATTTTTGGAAAGAGCAATGGTAAGGATGAGACAAATGGTGGTGGGTTTGACAATAGGGTTGAAGGTGTAAGTGTAGTCAATACCAGAAGATTGGAGAAAATCTTTGACAACCAGACTAGCTTTATAGCGATGAATAGTGCCATCAAGATTTCGTTGACCCATTTACAACCAACAAAGTTACCATTAGGTGGAGGAGGAACAAAAGTCCAAGTATCATTGTGATGGAGAGAAATGAACTCATCAAGCATAGCTTGACGCTAGTGAGGAATTTATTTGCATGGGTAAAGAATGTAAGGTTAGGAGAAGATTTGGTAAGCATGGAGTGGGATGTAGTCAGAAAATGATTAAAGAGTATGAGTTTGATTATGAGTCCATGTGACCATTACATTGGAAGATTGTGTTCGGTGAGGTAGTGGAGGGGGTACAGGGGGTAATGATAAAGGAGATGAAAGGGGTGGAGTGAAAGGTAAGTGAAGTAAGCAGAGAAAAGTGGGTGAGGATGTAGATGAAGTGGTTAGAGATTGAGCATAAAGAAAATCATTTTCAAGAAAACGAACATGGTAAGAAACATAAAGTTTGGATGTTTGAGGATCAAAATAGCGCTAGCCTTTATACTATGAACAATATCCAAAAAAGATACATGGAGTGAATTTGGGTGTAACTTTATCAGGGGGAGTGGAACCAAGAAAGGGAAAGCAGATGCGTCCAAAAACTCATAAATTAGAGATATTCGGTAGTAGTGAATAGTAATTTATGAGGGGAGTTGTTATTAAGGATTGGAGTGCGTAAGAGATTGATAAGGTAGACAGTAGTAGAGAAAGCATCAAACCAAAAGACTTTGGGAAGAGATGTATGAAGAAGAAGGGTTAGACTTGTTTCAATAATGTGACAAATTTTGCATTCAGTAAGGTCATTTTGTTGAGGAGTGTAGGGAAAAAATACAGTAATTGATGCCATTTGTGGTAAGAAATTGGGCAAAGGCGCCTTTGATGAGTTCAAGGGCTCTTTCACATTGAAATTGCTTGATATGAGTGGAGAATAATTTTTTAGTTGTAGTTTTGAAAGTTCAAGAAATATGCAGAGCATGAGATTTGTGAACAAGGGGAAAAATCTAGGTGTATCTACTAAAATCATCGATAAAAATAATAAAATAACAAGAATTAAAAAATGAATAAGACGGGGAAGGACTCCAAATATCACATTGAATAAGTTGTAAAGGGGCAGTGGAAAGACGAGAAGAATGTGAAATGGGAAGACGAACACTTTTTCCTAAAAAACAAGAAGTACAAAGATTTATCACATTTAAACTAATATTTAAGGACCTAGATAACTTAGAAAGTGTTGAACGACGCGGATGATCAAGATGTTGATGCCAAAGATTGAGAGAAGCTGGAGTAGCTGTATAAGCGACAAGATTTTGGAAGTGCAGTGGAATCTTCATAGGATAGAGATTATTACGGATGGAATGCTCGAAGAGCGGTATCTTGGTTTAAAGATCCTTCACAACATAACCAAAGGAATTAAATTCAATGAGACAGGAATTATCATCAACAAATTTAGCAACAAAAAACAAATTTGTAGTGAGATATGGAATTACTAAAAAAAGTATGAAGACAAAGTGGACAAATTTGTGTGCTGAATGTAATTACTAACAACGACTGTTGGAGCCATCATATGGAGTTATAGAATCCACAAGATGAGGTTCGGCTGTTATGTGAACAGTAGCACTGGTGTCGGGGAACTAGAGTCATTCCTTACATTTTATAGGCCCTAGGCAAAGTAAAAAAAGGGCCCTAATAAATCGACAATATGAAAATATGTAAACATATTTTTATTATTAAAATTTACTATACATACATTAATTTACATATTTTTATTATTAAAATTTACTATACATACATTAATGACTCAATTTACAAGTTCACGTACTCATTTTATTATATTTTATTAAAAGTTTTAGTAAATTTAATATTATGTTAGTTTAAATAAATATAAGTAAAATAAAAATAAGTTTTGTAACACTTAAATAATAATATACTAATAAATAATACTTTTTTAGAATACAATAATTAAAATAACAAAGTCAATAACTAATTTATTTAATTATATATTTTTCGAAGTGAGTTATTCTTTTATTGTAATTTATTTAAGGACTTAGAGAGTGCTAAAATGTAATTTAAATCATCTTTTCAATTTTTGTTAACTTATTCTTTATGTCAATTCATCCCTGTTACCTTCATGTTGATTTTACTTCCTTTGTTCTTTCTTGTTAATCCTTTTGTCAACCATAGTAATAAACCCCATTGTTGCATACCATTTTGGTAGGAATATTGATACAGTTCTTCTTAAAGGGTTTGTAAGGGGAAATGGAGTGATAAAAAGTAAGAGTGGTAAGAACATCATAAAAAAAATGCCAAATTTGAGTGAAACACGAGTGCTTAAGTGACCTAATCTTGAGCGTAAACATATAAGGGAGTTATGAGGAAAACCAATCTTTGTTTGTGGTGGAGGTAATGCAAAACTTATTCTCAAGTTGTTTATAAAGTCTACCCAAGACAAATATAAGATTGGATACTTTAGAGTCTCTATCAAAACCTAAATTCTCTATGAAACACACATTTGAGGAGGAAGAAAAGGATGATTATGATTATGATAAGATTAGTTCTAAAAAGGGAAAATAGTTGTTCAAAACGAGATAACAATTTGGTAAGAATTAAGATGAAAATCCCTGCATTTTTTGGGACGAATGATCCTAAACTATATTTGGAGTGAGGGAGGAAGATAGTTATTTTTTATTATCATAATTGCTTCAAGAAAAAGAATGTTAAATTAGTAACAATTAAGTTTACAAATTATGTCAGTATTTGGTAGGTTTGTGATTAATAGGCATAGGAATAGTGAGAGAATTATTCAATCATGTCAAGAGATAAAGATAATAATGCATTTAAGGTTCATACCTAGCCATATTATAGAGATGTGTGTAGAAAGTTACAAGAGGATCGTAAGGCGATTATGGCTAAAATCATTAGTGGTTTGAATAAATAGATAGCTTAAGAATAAGAGTGTTTAATGAGTTAAAAACAAGTAAGCGCTCAAGAAAATAAAAAGAGTGAGTATGTGCAAAAAGTGAAAAGAATATAGTGGTGTACAATAAAATTTTTTTAGAATGTGGAGTGTAAAACAGAGAGAAAAGAAAGAGAGAGTTTTTACTAGTAATTGTGACATTGGGAGTGCCATATTAGTAAGGTAGCAACTAGTTATACTTTTGTACTAGGATATTGATTTTTCAACTGACAACATAAAACTATTTTGCTTAGTTTGGTTATCTCTTTATTACAAGAATTTTCAAATTTATTTCTCGAGGAAATAACATATAGTTACCTCCTTTAAAAGGTATATAACACCAAATATACTTCATTCCTGGTTCAATAATTCCCAATAGACTAGTCTATAGAGCCAATATTAAGGAGACAAAGGAGATTCCAAGGCAAGTGGATGAGTATAGACATTCTATCCCTAAGTTGGATGATATGCCAGATAAATTTCATAGTTTGTGTATGTTTTCCTAAATTAATTTAAATAATGATTATTATCAACTTCACATAAAGGATGATGATGAATGGAACACTTCTTTTAAGATAAAATATAGTTTATATGAGTGGTTAGTGATGTTTTTAGGTTTAACTAATATACTTAGCACCTTTATGAGGTTAATGAATCATGTTTTGCATTCTTTCATTGAGAAGTGTAGTTTGAAAATATTTTAGCGTATAATAAGAATTAGGATGGTCATGTTAAACATTTACATGATTTTTCATATGTTAAAGGAGTATCAATTTTATGCTAGTATTAAGTTGTGTGCACTTTATGTAGAATCCATTATTTTTTTTAGTTTTGTTGTGAGTTCATATTGAATTAGTGTAGATGAAGATAAGGTTAAGGCAACTAGGAATTGGCTTATACCTAGGATTGCGAATAGGTTAACAAGTTTTTATAGATTAGCAAATTTTGATATAAGGTTTGTGAAAGACTTTAGTTTTATTACAATACCCTCAAATGAACTTGTTAAAAAGAATGTTAGGTTTAAATGGGATGATATTCATAAAAAAGCTTTTCATAATTTGAAAGATAAGTTTACTAATGCACCTTTGTTATGTTTTCCTAATTTTAACAAGTTTTTAAGGTTGAAAATGGGGCAAAATTAAACTATCCTACTTATCAAAAGGAACTGTATGCATTAGTGAGAAATCTATAAATATGGCATCACTATTTATGACTGAAGAGATTCATAATCCATTTTGATCATGAGAGCTTAATTTTTTAAAATCCCAAACTAAGCTTAATAAGAGACATGCTAAATGGTTAGAGTTTATTGAGACATTTCTTTATGTGATTAAGTATAAAAATGAAAAGGAAAACATATGGATGCATTGTCTAGAAGGCACGAGTGCTTACTACATTGCAAACTAAATTACTTGGCTTTGAGTTTATTAAAGATCTATATGTTAATGATGATGATTTCGATCAAGTATGAAATGCATGTTTTAAATGTGTATATGGTGAGTATTATATGCATAATGAATTTTTGTTTAATAAAGACAAGTTATATATGCCTATACATTCTTTGCATGATTGTTAGTAAAAGAGACTTATAGAGGTAAATTAATTGGACATTTTGGTCTCTAAAATATTTTAGATACGTTGTATGAACATTTTTATTGTTCTAACATGAAACAAGATGTGTAATCTATTTATGGTAAATGTACAACATATAAGTAAGCAAAATCTAAATTAATGATTAGGGATGGCAAACCAGCCTAGCCTAAAGTCAACAGGCCCAATCGAGGCTTGGTCTACAGTTGTCCAAGCTCGGTCTGTCTAAAGGAGACAAAACGACATCATTTTGCCAAAAATGATGTCATTTTCTAAATGTTTTAAAAATTAATAAATCGTTCAAGGCCAGCCCAACCTATCGGTGGCCTGTTAGGTTGGGAACCTAGCTATGGGCTAGGCAACCTCGACTATTGCCATCCATATTAATGATGCATAGTTAGTATACACGTTTGCCTATACCTAATCAACCTTGGATTAACATATCTATAAATTTTGTATTAGGTTTGCTTAAAACTCAAAGTGATAAAGATAATACATTTATTTTTGTTAATAAGTTTAGTAAGATAGCACATTTCATTGTATGTTGTAAAACCAATGATGCGACACATATTGTTGATTTACTCTTTAAGGACATAATACGTTGGCATGCATTGCCTAGAATAATAGTAAGTGATAGGGATGTTAAGTTCCTAGGTCATTTTTAATGTACTTCATAAAATAAGTTAGGAACTAAACTCTTGTTTTCTACAGTTTCATATTCTTAAACAAATGGACAAATAAAAATAGTTAATAAGACACTTATTGCTTTATTACATGTTATCATTGAGAAAAAATTAAAATCATGAAAAAATGTTTGTCACATGTTGAGTTTGTAAATAATAGGTCAGTTTATTTTACTACCTCGTATCCTTCTTTTGAAATTGTGTATGGATTTATTGCTTTAACTCCTCTGGATATCTTACCTTTGCCTACTAATGAACATGCTAATTTGGATGGTAAGCATAAGGTAGATTTTTTTAGGGATTTGTATGCTGGGATTCATACTAATATAGAGAGAAAGAATGAATAATATGCAAGGCAACCTAATAAGGGGTGTATATAGGTTATTTTTAACCTGGAGATTGAGTTTGGGTTCATATGCATAGAGAGAGGTTTCCTGCTTAAAGGAAGTCTAAATTGCAACCTAGGGGAGATTGAAGTTTTTAAGTGTTAGAGAAGATCAATGACAACACCTATAAACTAGATTTGCCAAGCCATTATGGTAATGTTACTCCTACTTTTAATGTTGTTGATTTATCTTTATATGATGTAGGTGATTTGAGGATAAATCCTTTCAAGGAGGGAGGGAATGACGGAGATTAACTTACACCAATACCCATTTACAACCATTCTTATGACCTTTTATAAGAAATTGGAGGTCTGATAACTAGGGAAAAGACCAAACACATGAAGATAGCCTTGGAAAGATTAATAATAGAGATGTAAGGAAAAGAGGTTGTTCAAGAAGAATCAAATTCATTGCTAATATTAATCATTTATATGCATGTTGTTAAAGATGGAATAACTTAATATATGAAGAATAAGGCTTTGAGAATGTTTAGCAACCTGATCCGCCTGTTTTGAGTTAAACGGAGCTCGATTCACATAATTAAGATGTATCTAAGGGCTCTAGTTTGTTTTGTGTTATTGGTAGTTTGTTTTGTGTTATTGGTCAGTATGTTTTATTATAATTAGGTTATAACTTAATTGTAAAGTCCAAATCATATTAGTACTATTTTGTGGTTGTTTTCTAGGTTCTTATTTAGGTTAGGACCTGTTATGGGATTAATTTCTAATCTATTTAGGATTCCTTACATTTCTAATTTGATTAATTTCTATTTTATTTATGATTCTTTAAATTTCTAATATGATCAAGATTCCTTAAATTTTGAAACTAATTAGGATTCCTTATGACATTAAGGATATGAATTGAAATAGAATTCATAGAGTCCTAGTTAAAGTAGTGTTAGTAGTTAGTGTTTGAATTTTTATTACACTTGATAAGGAATATTCCTTTAGGATTTTAATTTTCTTTTTCTTTTATGATTCTATTTCTTAGGGATTTTATACCTAGAAAACGTTGTTTGATTAATGTAATTTGTGCATTGTCAATATAGAAATTAATTTGAGAGTTTTCTTCACTTCTGTGAGAATTCCATCTTGGTTCTTTAACAAGAACTTAATATAATATTATCAAGGCAACTTGTGGCGATTAAAATCCTTACAACTTTGGTTTTAATAAGTGGGTTTGGTTAGAGTCAAGTTTCCTTGCTTGATTTAAAGTAATCATCGGGTTCTAATTCCTTATGATTTGAGTTTTTAAGTAATTTTGGCCTAAGGTCTGCAGTAGCATTGTTTAAGATTAAATTAATCTCCCTTTTGGATTGGAAAAAAACTTACAAAGTACTTTTCTATTTTGAATCTCTCCAAATTTTTATAATATATGATTTTTGAGAAATTCTTAATACTATTTTTGATCTATCATAAAATATTCTAATTCTTATCACATAAGAAACCTCATCTGCAACTTTCATTTTGAAATTTTTTTCATATAACTTTTTGGCCTCATGTAATAAACTAAGATCATCAGTCGAAAACAAGATATCATCAACATATTAGAAATATAAATTTACTCCCACTAGCATTTAGATATATACATCGATCAATGGAATTTTATTCCAAAAGAAGTAAGTGTATCATTAAACTTAAGTCACCATTGCCAAGAGGCTTTCTTAAGTTTGTATATTCACTTATTAAGTTTACACACTATGTTTTTCTTTCCTTCAACTAGAAATCCCTTAAGTTAATCCATATAGATTTCTTCCTCTAAATTTCCATTCAAAAAGATTATTTCTCATCTATTTTATGGCATTCTAAATCATAATTATCTACTATCGTTATGATAACTCTAAGTGAATCCTTTCTTAGAATAGGAGAAAAAGTCTCATTATAATCAACATACTCTTTTACAACCTTTTGACAATTCAACAAGATCCTAAACTTCATTATTATCTATATATTTCAAATTTTTAGATAAACAAGTAAAAATCCACTAATTGTTTTTAAATCCAATTTTCTTTCATGTGGATCATAGATTCTTACTTTTTGGGGTAATCCCAAACATGTGAGTTTCTTAAACTAAGTTTCTTTCCTATCCACAATTTAAAAGGTATCCTAGGAACTGCTTTACTAAGAACCCTATTTGATAAATATGTAGCCATTTTCAAGGCATACATCCATAATGATAAAGGTAAAGAACAATAACTTATCATACTCCCAAGTATGTGTATGGTTACATCGTTTGACTACACCATTTTCTTGTTATGTACTTGTGATGTGTATTGAGCACATATGCCACATACTTCAAGGAATTTTATAAAAGAATTATGAAATTATCCAATTTTATTATATCTCCTATAATACTCACGACCTAAGCTGGATCTGGCAATTTACCTTTCTATCTAATTACATTTCTATCTCATTAAGAAAGATCTCTAAGGCATCTCACTACAAGAGTTAAGAACATTTAGTGACAAATGTTTTGTGACTAACTATTATTTCGTCACAAGTATGAGGTTTTTTATGACAAGACAATAGATTGACACTATTGTTTGGATTAACTGTGATGATTTATTTTTTTGTCACTAATATAATAGTAATTGTGACAATTTAGTATCATTACAATTAAGTTGTCATTATTAATATGTTAATAGTGACAACTTTTCTTTTATCACTAAGTTTTGTCATTAAAAGCCTCTACAATTTGGTGCCAAAATGATTTTGACGGGAATAAATTATAATTGTGACAAAACATATGTTAGTAGCTAATATTTTCTATTTGTTGTGACAAAACATAATTTGGTCACTAATATTTTGTTTTTCTTGTTACGAAACGGTTAATCGTCAGACAATATTTTACTTGTTGTGACAAAAAATGACAAAAAATTTTGTTAATAAATATTAAATTAATTAGTGTCTACTTCATATTGTCACAATAACCGAACTATAACTACGATCACAACTATTCATAATTTAGTGTCAATATTTTTGTGACTAACTATTTTTTTCATCACAAATACGATATTTTTTAGTGCCAAGATACTTGATTGACACTATTGTTTTGATATCTGTGATGATTTATATTTTTGTCACTAATACATTGGTAATTGTGGCAATTAGTATCTTTCACAGTTAAATTGTCACTATTAATATATTAATAGTGTTAAAATTTATTTTATCACTAAGTTTTGTCAATAAAAGCCTATGAAATTTGGCACCAAAATAATTTTTGTGGGAATTAATTGTAATTGTGACAAAACATATGTTGGTAACTACTATTTTCTATTTGTTGTAACAAAACATAGTTTGGTCACTAATATTTTTGTTGTTGTGATAAAACGGTTTATCGTCACACAATACTTTACTTATTGTGACGAAAACTTTTGTCAATAAATATTCAATTAATTAGTGTCTACTTAATATTGTCACAATCACCAAACTATAACTATGGGTACTACCATTTGTAATTTAGTGACAATTTTTGTGTGCCTAAGTATTATTTCGTCACAGATATGAGGTTTGTTGTAACAAAACAATTGATTGATACTATTATTTAGATTAATTGTGATAATTTATTTTTGTGTCACTAATGCAATGGGAATTGTGACAATTTAGTGCCTTCATAATTAAATTGTCACTATTAATATATTAATATTGTCAAATTTTCTTTTATCACTAAGCTTTGTTATTAAAAGCCTATG
>JAOQML010000197.1:7398276-7409264 GCA_027568935.1 Erythroxylum urbanii
CAATGGGTTGTAATGTGACCTCACTTCCAATATATCTAGCATTGGGTGGGTATTTTATTAAAATTTAGTGTGGGTTGCCTGTCGGCCTGATAGCCATGGGTGGGCATAAATGACATCGTTTTGAATTTTTTAACTTTAAAAAATTAATGGGCAGGGCGGGGCTGGCTCTGTCTGTGGCCTGATGGCCATAATGGCCGGTGGTCGACCCAGGCAGGGCCGAGGGTAGCTCGGCCCATTGACATGCTTAATTCTACTTATCTCTAACAACTATTCAAACACATGAAATTATGGAACCTTAGGAATAAAATTGAGAGGGGCCCCTATTAACCTGCTTAGGATCGGGACTTCGTGTAACCATTCAACAGTATCATTGGAGTGAAAAAGTAGAGTATCATTAGGGTCATTAATGTCCATAATTGAAAAGGCAAAGTTAAGGGAAGTAAAATCAAGAGAGAGCCCAGAGGGGTGATTCTGAAACTCGGAATATTGAAAACAACAATGGGTTGTAATGTGACCTCACTTCCAATATATCTAGCATTGGGTGGGTATTTTATTAAAATTTAGTGTGGGTTGGGTGTGTTGTGATGATTGATAGGACTTGCAATTGAGCTTGTAGGTATTGGGCTAGGTGTGTTGGGGTGGGTTATTAGGTGGCTGTGTGATTATGGATTGATGTGGGTTGGGTGGGTTTAGCCCAGCACGCCAGTCATTAGGGTTATTAGAGTTGTGCCTCCAAGAGCTACGCCTGTCGTCAGACTGTGAGCTGCCACCAGAGGAGTTGCAATTCCAAGGGAGACGCGAAAAGCATCTCGAGCTACCACTAGAGTGAGCCACCAGAAAAGTTGCATAAATGGAGTTTTGGAATGTTAGGAGAGAAGACGTTGCTTGTTGATGAGAAGGCGAGCATGAAGATTTGAAAATGTGAGGAGAGAGTTGTGATGCTTTATTGCTATGACAAAAGATTCATATTATGTAGGAAGACCATTCAGAGTAAGCAAAATGAGATCGTCATTGAAGATGTGGTCGCCGATCACCGCGAGTTCCTTGGTGGTGGAGACAGTGTTCAAAAAATCAGAGACGGAGGATGCACCTTGCTTGAGCATGTGAAGTTTGCGATGACGGAGCGACTGTTGGGTCATATTTTTGCCATTGAACAAATTTTGGAGATATGGTATTGACATTCGGATATGCTGTTGGAAAGAGGAGAGTATGTCAACGTAGCCACAGGTTGTGAGAACAACTTGAACCTGATTTCCCCATACTAGGTAATTTGTTGTGTCGAGAGGTGTGGTAAAAAAATTTGTCAATTGATTGATGGGTAGAATTGAAGTTGTGTGATCAGTCATGGCTGTATGTGGAGATGTCTTGGATTGGTGTAATAAGGTGTGGATAAGTGTGTGTGAATGTATGGTTCTACAGTAGTGTGTAGTTGAGTTTGCAATTGAGCAAACTATGTGGATGATTTAGGCTAATATGTGTATGTGTGTTACAGTGGAGATGTGTAATTGATCGAACATTTGGGAAGTTCAATTAAAGTTGTGTGATCGACCATGGCTGTGTATGGAGAGGTCTTAGATTGGTGTAGTGAGGTGTGGACAAATGTGCATGAATTGGTGGTTCTGTAGTGGTGTGTAATTGAGTTTTTAATTGAGCAGACTGTGTGGATGATTTAGGCTAATATGTGTGTGTGTGTGTGTGTGTTGCTGTGAAGATGTGTAATTGATCTAAGTTTTGGAAAGTTCAAGCTGGTATGTGTTGAAGTATGTTTTTATGGAGTGTTGTAGGTGTGCTGAGTTTTTGAATGGTTAAACTGGTGTAGGATGGGTTGCCAAGAAAAAAAAAAAAGGGAGGCTGGGTGTTGGCTATGATACTATAAAGAGAGTTGTGAAGAATGTATAAGAAGATGTATTATTGCTTTTGTTTTGTATTTGAGAAATGCTTAAGAGCCTTTGTATACAAGTAAAACAAAATCAAAAAGAGATTTACATAAAATATTACAGCTAATATTATGATCTAGTTTAATCAAAGCTTATCTACAAAGATTGGATTGTAATCTTATCTAAAAATATTGAATTGTTAAGATACATGTAAATCAAACATTATCATTGAAAATTTTAAAGGGCTAGACTTAATGGGCATTTGTGATTAAACTTTGTTATAAACGAATTTAGGAAAAATGAATAAATATTATTCTTAAGAAATTTTAATTTTTTCCGGTTTCTCTTATTATTTGAAAACTTTTATATTTTCTCTCTAACAAGTACTTTTTTACCTCAACCCTTATCTCCCATAGTCAAATCATCTGGTTGATAGTTAGCTAATTATGCGGTTGAAGCTTTAGGCATGTAGAAAATGAAGAGAACTTCTAATGGTCCATTAGAGACACAGCATATGAAGCTGGTGGGGTTATTCAAGGGCTCCAACACTTCCCAACTCTTGGTCCCCCACCACCCATTCACTTATCCTTATACCCATCATTCATAAGATGCATCAACTTCTTAGTTTTTTACTGTTCTCATAATAATATATATATCTTCACAATACATTGGGGCCTAAGACCTCGGCACTATATCCTTCTATATCAAGGTTATGTGATCTTGTCTCTTAATATAAAGTTTTTTTCAAGTGACTTTGAATGCCACCAAGTTGAGTTGGAAGGCGGTACTAAATGTTCTTTTTCTGCCCATAGTTGTGCAACTCTTAAGGAGATCATAGAATATGCCAACTCCTTGGTTTTTACTAGGTTATTTGTGGAACTGGCATGTTCCATGTTACGTTCAGGAGTTTGAATTCAATTGAGAGTTAAAAGAGAAGTAATCTTTAACATGAATCTCTCTGTTCAAATTGACGGGTAAAAGGATTTAATCTCCACTGGCGTATTATTTGAAGATTTCCCTAAACAAAAGATACAAAATATAATAATAGTAAGAATGTGTCGTACAAAAATATATATAGGTATTGTGGATGGGGCATGGCTGAGATTATCTCCTATATAGCGCGCGATACTGTGTATTGGTACTACATAGTAAATGTTATCTTATGAGGCAGGTTGTGATTTGCTGGGTTTGCTGAGATGGGTAACAAGGTTGGTGTGACTGTTCTCAGCTGTCCTAGTTTGGCACACATTGTCGGTGGGTCACCCCATAACCCTTCTCTAACCTTATCCGTGCATGTACCTTTCTCATTGAAACAAAGATATGCTCTGCAAATCATGCCTCTCCTCCGCCTGTCCTCTATAATTCTATAGGTTATATGTGTTTTCCTCTTTTTAAGAGAAGATGAATCTTGTGATGAACTGTTCAAGAAAAAAGGGTTGAGATTCATAGCCCAGTTAGGTATAAATATGATCAAGTTCAACATTTAGAACTGAGCTGCTGCACATAGGAAATGTACATCAGCAGCTATCATGTGCTGTCCAACGTTATGCATTTTAGGACAGGATCACTAACGATAGTTCATTTGATGTTCGCACGTTGATCGATGTAAATGCATATGCATTTTAAACTTTTAAGGCCAGCAGCCTTTGCGTTAGTTAAGAGACCTGCAATTTAAATTTGTGCTCGGTGGTTCAATTAGTATAAAGAGACATTCCAAATGTTTATAAGTCTTAGGGATATCAATTCTAAACTTTCACAAAGACTCTTCAACTATCTTTAATTATCGATCATAATATTTAATTTAATTTTATAAATTCGCCAAATAATTTATTTAAAATATGTAGTTAACATATTATTATACACCACAAAAATACATTGAAATGTAATCTTTCTGGTATGAGTTGAAAGGGAAGAAATGTGACAGTATACTACCCTTTTGCTTAGCCATTTAAGGGATTCAAAACCAAGCCTTTTACACACAAACTCTACCATAACTTATCGCAACCATCTACTATGTTTAAGAAGAAGAAAGAAGACAACAGCCAGACAGACTTCCACATGCATTTATCGACACACACTATAACTAATTGGGATTGGGGATAATGTAATTTGGTTTTAGTTAATTAATTGGAGTGGCTTGGTTGATCAAAGGTTTGGTCTTTTAAATGTGTCCTTTTAGCAACTGCAATACCTAACAAAGTATCTCCACCGAACATGAAACGCTATAATCCCAACGGAACCCCGTTCAACCTTCTCCATTTCCTGTTCATACGGACATTCCCACATGCCAATCTATGTCGCTGGGGACCATTGCCCACTGCTATTGTTTATGGTCTACATTCCTTTGTGAATTACTCGATTCTCTTGTTTCTCTACTATATGCTTTTTCTCTCATATCTCTATGTAAACGTATCTGTATCCGTAGCCATCTTTGCATTTATTTCAGACTAAGATAGACTCATCTGCTCTTATCACCACCCTACAGTACTTTTGATCACAGAAGGTTACATACCAACTGTTACTTTGCTAGCATATAATGTATATCTCACACTAGCAAAGTTGGAGGATTGAGATGTTGATATGTTTAAGGGTATAGTCTTTTAGGACATTTGGTTGCATCCCTTGAACTAATGATGTCTCAAAAACACGCCTTTTGTATGGACGTGACAGTGCAAGAGATATACCAAGCGAGGCTCAAGTGGCTGTACCAGCAACAGCATGGCTACTTGAATCAAAACAACTCCTCTGAATCAAGCTTGCTGCCTCAGTTTGGAGGAATCTTTGATCACACTTCAGTAGTTGGAGGTACGGTTGATTGGAAGAAAAAGCATGAAACATGTGGCAACGGGGACGTGATGAATTATGCCAATTTGTCATTAGCTGCCACGAATTTGTTTGCTAAAGAAATGGAGTTGATGCAAACTGAAGGAGCGCTACATTCTCTTGAGAGTGATCGTGGCTTATCAAGGACATCTAGTTACCAGATAGGAGCTGTAGAGGCAGCAAACATGGAAGAAGAGGTGATAGGCAATACCATGATTTTCTTGGAGCAGATGCAAACCAGAGCCGAGAGTGACAGTTCAAATAAGAGGAAATCAGGGGTATGTTTCCAAATTCATTCACTAAATTTTCAAATCGTTTAAAGGAGAGCAATGAGAATTTGTTAACACGATAGAGAAGACTAAAACAGTTAGTAGCACTCAGAGAAGAAACATAAGAACAGGAAGTTTTCTATATGCTACTACGAATTCGTTGAAATAAACTAATCATTATCATCAATTTCTTCATTTCTGATTGCTAGAAACTTGCAACATCGGTTCTTGAAATTTCACGAAGTAACTAATAATTTATGAAGGCAGATGTGCAAGGTTTTGATTGAAATTTTGTAAGTCACAGCCATCCTTTCGAATATTTTTGTGTGTCTAGTCTGTTGCAGCAGAAGAATGTAAAGAGAAGAGGACTAGAAGTGAAGTGGAAGTGGAGTCCAAAGTCAATCACAAGAGCACTACAGAAACTACTGCAGAGTCTTCAAAGAAAAATCAGAAGATTTCAGTGGTCCAAAAGCCAGATTACATACATGTGCGGGCACGTCGTGGCCAGGCCACTGACAGTCACAGCTTAGCAGAAAGAGTGAGCCGCAAAGTTTCCAATTATAAGAATTAATGCATACATGTACTCATAACACTTGCAACAAATTTTGGTGGTCTAGACTGATTTTTGTCCCTAATTTGTAGGCCAGGAGGGAAAAGATAAGTAAGAAAATGAAATGCCTGCAAGATCTAGTCCCTGGGTGCAATAAAATAACCGGAAGGGCAGGAATGCTAGATGAAATTATTAATTATGTTCAATCTCTTCAGAGACAAGTTGAGGTAACCAGAGGTTCCTGCTTTGTTAAACATTTTTCTTCATAACTTAGTTCTGAAAACATATCTAACAGGTTATCAATTCACTTGCAGTTCTTGTCGATGAAACTGGCTGCTGTATATCCGAGAGTAGAGTTCAACATCAACTTGTCAGGGAAAGAGGTAACTTACCTCTCAATGGAATCTACTAAAATGGGACCCGAACAAGTTTGTCTTAGCACTGACATTTTCTTCTTCGCATCTATGTTATGAAGTTTCCTGCTAACGTGGCAAGTTTTCCAACGCCAAATATGCCATCAACAATTGAAAATTTTCCAGAACTTCAACATAATTCAGTGCACCAAGCAGGCTTAGGAAGTGAACTGGAATTGCTACCACATACTCCGGAGCTAGGTGTTGAAAGAACTATAAACTCCTCGACATTTATCAATGATCTACATCTTGACTCGTCCTGCTTTAATGTAATTACCTCTTTTACAGTGACTTGGATTCTACCATAGTTTTGATTCTAGTAACCGTAATAATTCCATTTGCAGAATCTACATTGTTTTTGGGATGCTGAGACACAAAACCCTCACAATGTGGAATTCCATCAAGGATGATCAAATGCTTTCCCTTCTCCAAGCTTTTGGAGGTAGCAGTAGCACTAAATATCCTGTTCAAATTTTCTCCTATTCTCCACCCTCAAGTTGCCTATATTGTTCTCTTTCAGGTTCCAACAGTCGAGTCCAGAAGCTGGAGGCATGATCTATGGTTTTGGCAAATATCATCATGTCAAAAGTTAAAATTCAACGATTCTGCAATCCTGAGAAAGCTTTAGTGAACAATTCATTGTCCTGTCTGTCATCGTATGAGATATTGCAATATCATCATTCTTGTCTGCTAGACTATCGAAATTGTAACAAAATACTTATTTGCTTCTCTATGTTCGCACTATCCAAGGAATTAGGCATTTCTTTTGAGGCTGTTATGTTGAAAACATATGTTTTCACAGAGAGGGACATAAAGGAGAAAGGACCCCATGAAAGAGACTATGAAAAGCTGATAATAACAGCACATGGTACTAAGGGAATATACAGGCCATCTAAGGCAACGTGGGGTGCAGAGAAGGTGATGAATGAGAAAGGAACTGCTTTTTGGAAGAACTTAGGTTATTCATCAGCAAGCCAACTGATTTCTGTCCCTCCAATCGTCGATTACAAAATCTGTCTCTAGCTACCCTACGCTTCATATCCCACAATGACTTTTTGTTCCAACGCTGTTTACATTGTTGTCTTATTTTCTCCAAGTCAGGTCACGCAATCCTTCCTTAGATTATAGGAAAACACTTTTTGGCTGGTGGCCAACTGGCCATCACTTAAAATAATATTATTAGTTATATTTTTAAAAATTAGTTGATAGACAATATTATGATTGATATAATTAAGGATAAAAAAGTAAAAAATCCAAAAAATGTTAATCTCTTGCGTTAGAAGCTTACTTGTTCTTACCGTATTACATTGGTTTGTTCATCATTTTCTTTAAACTTATGCTTGTTTGTTTTTTGAAAAGTTAAATATTTTATAGCTGATCAAAAAGGCTAGGCCAAATGTACAAAACAAGGAGCAATATGAAAACTAAGCTGCACTATTGTGTTTAATGTTGAAATGAAATGGCCTTGTGTTTACTCGTAACTCCAACTCTCTGCTTTTTGTTAAGGAGATCCTTAGTGCATCTTCCTTGGTTGTTTGTTCATTTTTAAAATTTCTAGCATTCATTTGTTTCATATGGCATACATATTGATTCCCATGGAATTAACTATTCGTAGCTCTTTTTGGCATAATAATTGTCTCCTTGAAATTGTTCTATTATATCTTGAAAGTGGAGAAATTTTTGGTCTCAAGTTAGGAAAACTTGTACTCTTTCCTGTCCAACTCGTGTAAGCACATTTAAAGAATAAATGTAATGTAAATTCAACTTGGAGTCTGCAGAACACACACGTTCCCGGAATGTTGAGGAAATTCAATCTATTTTTGGTTGCAAATTCATTCCTCAAGCATAACCATAGCGTAAAGGATACCTAGGGGACTGATGTTTGTTCAACACAAGTTTATCCCATCTCAATTCTCTTTCCTTTCCTTTAAAAGGAATTGCATCAACTTTGATCTCATGATGGGTTAGAGAGAGATGAGTTGTCCACTCTCTACCCTTTAGCTTTCACAACCTTTAGCTTTGCAGCTGCCCACCGTCCCCCCTTCTCTGTCACCCCTTGTCCTCCGTCCAGACCTCCTCCTCGCCTTTCTTCTCTTTACATCTCCTCCTTCAACCTTTTTTTCCGTTCGTGCTAGCCTTAAACACCAACATCTGAGATCTAGGTTTTCGACCATTAACCACCCTCCCAGTTTTTCTCGCCTTCCTCCCATTTTCAACAATGAATACTTTACAAAACCCTTCATTGCCCTCACCACTAGAATTCGATAAGGAGTCCTTTCCCCCTTTACCCCAATCCTCTCCTCCATGCTCAAACCATGGAGCTGCTCTTCCTCCTTCACCCATACCCCCTCCCTCAGCTTCTTCTGGAAATGCAGTTAAACTCCCAACACACACTCCTTCAGCAGATCTGTCCCTCCCAACTTAGCAACTTTTCCCACAAATCTTTCAACAATTCCTAACCTAAATAGGTGGTGGGAGGAGGGTCTGCCGACCTTGCATTGCATTTCTACCCCCTCAAAACCGAAGAGAGGTGAGCTGCTATCTTCCCAGACGTAGATATACTTCAAGAAGGGGCAAAATCTTGGGAAAACTCTCTCATAGGGTTTTTTTGGGACAAAAAACCAACGTTCCCGGTTATATTAAGATGGGCTAAATAGGCTTGGACAAATAAAGGGTTTGAGGAGGCTGTTATTGTAGAGAACAAATATATTATGTTTATGTTTTCCTTCAAAGGTCAAGCTTTTCAAATAATAGAGGAGGGGTAGTGGCATGTAGCAAACTTCTCATTTTTCTTGCAGCCATGACAGCCAGGGTTTCAGATGGATTGTAAGGAATGAAGGCCAGTCCCTATGTGGGTAAATCTCTATAACATTCCTCTCGAATATTGGATGACTAAAGGGTTGAGTATGATTGCTAGTTACTTAGGAAAAACACTTTATTGGGACGAAAATATTGCAAATCGAAGGAGGTTGGGACATGCTAGAGTATATATTAATATGGATATGTCCAATTTATAAGAATCTATACCTATCATGAGATTGGGGCTTGATGGATCCCTTTATGAGGATTCTATGATAGTACAATATCAATGGAAACCTTCCCTTTCTGCTCTAGGAAAATAGTGGAAACCTACGGGAAAGACTTTTCTTCAAGGTGACTATGAGGAATTAATGGGAATAGGAGCTACAAACACTATAGTAAGCACGTATGAGGAACACAGTTCAGAGTTGACAACTGATGCTAATAAAAGAAAGATGGAACTTGACAAAGAAGGGGGTAGAAGAGAGCATATAGATACTGCTGGGATAGAAGTGAGTAAAAATGATGAGGGCAAAGGAGATGCTGGTACTTTTAATACTAAAGCTAATAGGAAAGAGGGTACTATGGATAGTATTAATGATGGGGAAGGAATAGTGCAGATTAAAGCAGCAGGAGGAGAGGAGAATTCCTGTGTTATAAGGAAAGGCATAGTTGATCCTGTTACTGTTGGAAGCACTAATAATGTGGCTCCTGTGGCTTGTCCTAATGATGAGCATTTAACACAACTGGCGCCAACACAGTTGGGCCTAATTAGGAAGGGAATGGAACTACAGGGGAAGACAAGGAAGCAGAACCTATTATTAGGGAATTTCTGGCGGTCGCTAAAAAGAAAACTAGCATGAGCAAGAGGAAAGGCTCTAAAACCAATTTTCTGTAAACTATGAAGTTCTTTACATAGAAAATGAGGGGGATCAATCGCCCAAAAAAGCTTTTAGCTTTAAGGGATTTTGTTTATAACACTGCTCCATGGTTTTTTGCTCTATTGGAGACTAAAATTAGATATGAGAATCTTAAATACATGAATAAGTTGGGCTCTAAATGGAACTTCATCTCAAATCACCAAGCCCATAGGTACGAGAGAATAATTATTGAATATGATCCCTCTTTGGTGACTATTCTTGTCTGTTCTACTGAGATACAAGCTATACATTTAAAATGTACCATAATTCAGGAAAATTCTGAGATATTTGTCTCTTTTATCTACGGATCTAATCATGCTTTTCAGAGGAGACAGTTATGGGACAGTTTAATCCAGTTTCAAAATTCGGTTGATAGGCCATGGCTACTTTCGAGTGATTTCAATTCTACCCTATACAGAAATGAAGCTGAAGGTAATTTTCGGATGAGCAATTTTTCATTAGAATTCTTTGATTGAGTGGATCAACTAGGTATCTTTGACCTAAAGTCTCAAGGGCACTTCTACACTTGGAGTAACAAGCAGAAGGGAAGATGGGCACTAAGGAAAAAGTTAGACCAGACTTTGTTGAACCAAGAATGGCTCACACAATTCCCAAATAGTGTAACATCCTTTCTAGATCCCCTATTCCCAGATCATTCACCGATGCAGATTGATAATATAGAACAAAAACAAACTAGAAAAGGTCCTTTTAGGTTTAATAACCTATTGATAGACGATGAGAGTTTTCCAGAGGCACTGCACAAAGGATTGGGAACCAGAACTAAAGGTTGTCAGTTTGTATCTATGCAGAAGTTGAAAGCTATTAAAAGGGAGATAAAAGCCTTAATGTAAAAGAGACCCTGCTCTACTCAGAAAGTAGTCACCCTAGCTAGAAAGGAACTAAAAATGGTCCAGCAGCAACTGGGAGAGGCCCGACCAACACTAATCTTCTGAATGCTGAGAAGACCCTACTAATGTCTTACCTCACCAAAGCAAAAGATCACGATAGCTTAATGGAGCAAAGAGCCAAGGTGAATTGGCTAAAAGAAGGAGAAAGGTGTACAAAATTCTTCTTCAATTCAATTTTAGCTAGAAGGAATGCAAACAGGATATGCTCCCTAAAGCTACTAGATAGGAGGGAAATAAAATATTCATTGGATCTTCTTCAGGAAGCAGAGAGACATTTTAAGAGATTCTATGGATTCTCTCGGACTGTTTGTAACATCCCGTTTCCATAGAACGGATCGGACCAGAGAAACGAGTCCAAGTGTGGTAAATCAGAGAAATTAGAACAACACATCTCATGCTCATGCATTTGTGAACAGTGATATGTGCACA
>JAOQML010000197.1:7428960-7441818 GCA_027568935.1 Erythroxylum urbanii
ATAATAATTTTGTAATTTTTAAAAATTTAAAAATTATTTTATAAATTTAAAAAATTTTCCGTTTATCCACGTCATTGCATTACAGGACAGGAAAAGTTTGAATAAAGATTGCAATGCATTTATCACGAAGACGGCTACTCTGACCTGGTCAATTACGTGGCCTTAAAGTTGATTTTCGGGTAATACTGTAGCCAGTTGGACAGTGAAATTGAAGAACAATCCCCGTAGTAATCCAACTTCCGGTCTTGGTAAAGGCACATATACCCAATATAGTAGCTGCTGGATCTTGACTACAATTAAGTGGGCAAAAGCGTCCACGGCCGGTTAATCTCCTCGTATCTGTCTCATCAGTGTATCCTTTCCATTTGTATGCAGCATATTCTTGACACGAAGCACTTGAATATTCAAAACTGACGTTAAAACTATCAATTTCAATTCTACTCTTTGTCAGCCATAAGGAATTGGACATTTGAGTTTTTATCGAAAATTTTCAAGAAAGTACATAAATTCAAGAAAGTTGTATCATGCCTTATGAGTGTTCTTGATTCGCTAAGATGGCAATAAACCATGGACCATGAAACTTAATCTAAATGGACAAAAACCAAGTAGCTCGCCTGAGAAGTTGCATGCGCTAACAAATATTGAATAAACCAGCTACATCAACCTAAAGAGACTCCACTGCAGACAATACCGAGTGAAGCCAAAGACCAGAAACAGAATTCTGGAAGATTTCGTCAACGAATTGCACTTGTACATCTAAAAGCTTAATAGATGAAACCAATTAAGATGGGCAAGGAACAACTTATTCACAACCGTGGAATAAACTCCAGCCTTATAAGAGAAAATCCATGCGAATCTTTAAATATTAGAGCATACAAGGCAGTGTGTTCGAACTGAACAAGTGTCCCTAACAGTTGAAAGAAGGGATCTAGCAAATTAAACTATCCTTCCACTGTAGAACATACGTATAGATATGAACATAAATACACTAAACTCTTGTTCACCATAAATATGGGTAATGTAATGATGACAAAACAACTCGAATTTCATCATTGGATAAAGTAAAGATTGCATAGCTAAGATCAGCTGTAATGGTCATGCACGATCAACCTCAAAGATGGTGAACATCCCCTGCAAAATTGGAATATGATTTGCTGTGAACTGGAATTTGCTTTACCAGGCACTCCGCAGCCATCATTCACAGGCTGGTTTGGTATCAAAGCTGCTCAAGCAAATTGTGAAGGCCTGGAAGGCAGAAAGGGGGTAGCGGTAATCCATGGTGAAGATGTCCTTTCCTATCTTGCCAAACTGCAAAATTACCTGTTCTTGATCAACAGTTGGCGCAGCATTTGAAGACTCAGTAGCTCCAGCAAGTTGGAAATTTTTGACAGAAGCAACCGTAACACGTCCTCTGAAATTCAAGCACCAGCATTGTAGCTGCTCATGCCATCTAGGAGCTTTGTTTCTAAGAATTAGAGGCTCTCTCACAGACTGGAATGGTACTGGTGACACTGAGGTGCTTGTGGAATTGATATCTGGGACCAGTGCCTTCACTTTAGAACCTGATGAAGAAGGACCATTAAACACATCTGACGTTGTTGGGGCACTGCCTCCTTCCTCAATGCAAGAGACTGGAATAGTGTGCATTACACAATGCATTCTCCTTGGTCCTCTGGTGCGGAGAACATTGAGCTCATAGGTGATGGTGCCTACATTGTAGTTACATGCAGACAGTCTTGGAGACACCTGATTCGGATGGAATCTGCGATTTGTTTGGCTGGTTGGTCGTATTGGCACTTCATATGTAGGTTGGGTATCAAATATCGTGAACTTGGTCCCCAAAAAGTTGGACCTGACATGAACTTTGCATAAATTTTGGGGTCCTTGATCAATTATCAATTCTGATTACCAAGACCTACCTCAATTTACCAACATAAGGGTTGCTAGCCCGAGAAAAATCATCCGCAACTAAAGATATTATGAAGTCTGTGCATGTCGCCCTTCTGAACTTCCTTGCCGCTAAGAGCAATTTATCAGTCTCTCCTTCAGCTGTCAATCCATCATGATATTACAGAAATTTTCCTTTAAGTAACCAAGATATCTCATCTCAAGCAATCAAATGGCTCCCAATAAGTCATAATTAGTAAGAGAAAGAAGCCTCAAATAACTAGTATAGTTCAATATTGGGGTAAGATTGTATCCTTATTCCCCTCTTAAAAAAAGCATTTTTGTATTGACCACTATATTTTTCGCTGATAAGTCAAATCCAGATTCTGGTTGTTAAGAACGGAAGGAGAGGACAAATAAAGAAATGGAAAGCATTCACAAGCAAATCTTTGTAACCTAATTCCTCCATTCCTATATGCAGAAACCATGAAAGAGTAAGACAATATAAACAATGTCATTCATATATATGGAGAAGACGCGAAAATATCTACATGAAAGCATTCTACAGAAAGAAAAATCAAGGAGCAAGAGGGGACCAAAACTTACAAGGCACCAAACCATAGTACAACAGGTATGTAGAAGTTGAAGGATCCCTTTTTATAAAACATTGTATGGGAGAATCTCGTGGCCCAGGCTGCATTTGAGTGCCAAAACCAAGTTAAACAAGAAAAATCATGATAACTAGATAGTTAGGCAAAGAAAAAACTAGAAAATGCAATAGAAGAAAACTTTGAGACGGACAGAGTAATGGAAGTACCTGCTTCAATGAGATTGGAAAAGTTAGCCGGCCACATTGCTCTGGAGTCTTAACAATCTCTTTTGTGATTTCCCTCCAAGACTTACAAACCGAAGCACAATAAACAACAACAGCACGGGCAGGCCACGAGGTCTCACTCTCTTCAACCCTCCTAATGATATCCAAGAGCAATTCTGGAGGGAGATTTGCCCACCGTCCCTGTTGAATTGGTTCTGATTCAGGTAGCATTTCATCAGGAGCAATATGTGACCTTGCCCTGCCACGCCAATGCTTCCCTTCAACCCCTCTCCTAGATATATTTCCAATTCCATCTTTCATCTCCTTCAATTCTCGCACAATGCTCTTGAAAGACATCTTAACAATCTGCGTATCAATCTTCGCTTCACTGTTCAACTACCAGCAAGAGAATAAATATATATGAATACAGAAACCAACAAAAACCTACGGAAATGGAAGAGGGATGAACAAGAAGCCAACTTTGTTTCAACCACTGTCTTGTCCTTCAAACGAAGGAGTATGCACATACAGGATACAGCTCCAAGTATTGGACTTTATGCGTCGACACATTATATCAAGAAAAAAGAGACACAGAATAATCCAAATACCTACTGATTCCTGACATTGTCCGGACAAGAGAAACACACATGTACACAGACAATGAACAAGTCACAACCTCCCAAGTCCCAAACATCCAACGAGCTTATAGCTAGTAGATCTAGAGGAAATATCATGTTTTCTGAAAGCCCATTAATCCATTCCAAAACAGAACACAACAAATCTCACAATGAACAAAAAAACCAACCTGAACCAATTCAAATGCAGAACCTTGGCCGTCAAGAGATCATATGGGACAAAACCCACAAAACAAAAGACGAAGAAAATGTGGCGCGAGGGAGAGAAGGTAGAGAGAAGGAAGAGGTGAAAATCAAAAACGGATCTTGACCATCGTTGAGGGACGCTCAGATGCCAACAACGCGGTCGAGAACCACCGACCGACCTCTACCTACTCCTCTCCCAACGCTGCCCTCACCGTCGAAAACAACAGTTGCTCCGACCTACGGTTTCTGTTAACTTCAGACACCACCTGAATTTCCGCTCCACTTAAAACGGATCCAAACCAGGCTTAGCCTTTTTCTCTTTCACATTTCTCTTCTTTGTCTTATTAAAAATTTGTATGCGTCAATCGAGACTTCTTTTTTTTTTTGCAAATTTAATTTTAAATTCAAGGATTATCCACAAGCTACTTAATTAACCTATTGACATAAGAATTCCAGAACATAAATCAAGAGAAAAAATAGTTTTTCATATTTAGGCTGGATAGATTATTTATATTTATATTGGTTTCAATCTTGTTATATTTTGTTAGACTAAAAGGTATATGATGTAGAAAGTGACAAGCGCTGGGTCAAAGACACGTGAGAGTAGCAGAAGAAGCTTACATTACATGCATGGATGAGTGTTATGTACTTTATGTTAAAATTACAATTATGGTACTTAAGTTTATAACAAATAAATAATATACTAAAAATGATTCATTCCCAAATTATAATTTGTTATTTTCACCTAATAATTAAAATATTCGGAAGCATCGTCTTGCTTTAAATCGTGTCATACTCATACTCCGTTAGCCACTAACGATTACATGTCAATTCGGTATGCCTATTGGCACATAAGGCTGTCTATATATTCATAAAATACTTTATTTAATTCCAACTCAGATTTTGGAGAGTGAGATGAGGATTAAGGTTTAAGGAGCTTCCCCTCACCCATTTTGGAGAGTGAGATGAGGATTAAGGTTTACGGAGCTTCCCCTCACCCATGATTTATGCCTACAAGAATCTGAAAACCGGTTTTTGTTATTAACGAAGAAATGGTCAGCAATCTTTCGATGACAAGGCCAAGCTACACTTAGCTCGGGTTCATAGTTATAGTTTGGTTGATTGTGGAGCCCATGTCTACATTTCAACGACGTGGTTATTAGTTGGAGAGATTGCGACAATTGAAAGGCTTTAGGCTTTTCTAGCCTTCATCACTCTTTTTTGGTCGCAGCTTGACTTGGCATCATCCGTATACCAAAATGTTTGAGTGGTCAATCTTCTCAGCCAGCTGATAAAATATAAATAGGCTTATTTTGAAGAATATTTACACTCACATCGGACATAATAATCAGAATCAGTGGACCTTTATTTGAGAATATCTCAGTGAATGAGAAAACAAAATATCATGAATAAAATCAAATGCAACAAAATTGCTATCAACGAAATCGTGTACTGTGCTGATGAAAGGATGTCGATAATTACACCCAAGCTGTCAATGTTCTATTTCATTTCATCTTATAAATTTTTATTTATAATAAGATTCAATAAACACTAAACTAATTTAACTCTTAACTATTTCAACTTTCTAGTTTGAAACTCATTTATCTCTAAAGAATCCTAATTTCCTAATTTGGAAAATCAATTGCCTTCTCCTTTTTGTCTGTATTTCCACCTCTCTCTTTCTTTCCTCCTCCATAATTTAGTTAGACAGAGAGTGATAGCCCTTTTAATTGGTTCCTTATGGTTTGCAAAACTAATTTCTTGTTTGCTTTTGGAGAGAGTTTGTTCTTTAATTGATCACTTATTCTACATATTTTCTGGCATTCTAAGATATTTTCCTTCCTCTTCCAACCTTCAACTCTCTTACTCTATATATAATCATAGTTTCTTTACTTTAACTTGTGTGTATTTACTCTCTCTATTCATTTAATTTCTCAATTGTTTCTAGTTATTTTTTCTAGGTTTTCTTTATGAGTTAACAAAAGTCTTAGACTATTAAGATCTATACTATATTGATGCATATTTTGGTGTTGAAGCCATGAAAGAGTTCTTTTGTTTCTTGAATACACTAGGTTTTTGTCTGTAAATACTTTTCTATAATATGTTTTCACTATTTCGAGTGGTCTTATTATTGGGATTTCATTGGGGTAGATATGTTGACTTTTTTCCTTTAATGGGTATTTATATTTTGAGGCTAGGAGGTGAAGATTGAAGTGGGTATGTTTGGTGATCCATGATTGCAATTGTTTTTGTCTCTTAATTCTTTGATTTTATTGTGTCATGCTCTATATCAAAACATAATCTCTTAACGGTCATTAGCATTAACGAGAATTTACAAAACAAACTCTCTGATCTCATTAACTGATCTCATGTTACTAATTGAAATTATGTGATATTTTTGCAGATTTCTTGTTTCAAGTTTGGAGATTGTATTATTGGTTAGAGAGATGGGTCTTGTAAAGAGTTAAGAGAAAAGAAAAAATTTGAAGCCATGAGCACTTCTAATCTGCATTTCAAAGACTAGGAAAAATAAAAAATGAGAAAGAGAATTGTGCAAAATTTTCATATTTTGCTCAACAAATTATATGAAGATAATTATGCTTATGAATTAAATTTTATTATAAATTAAATAGAGTTATTTAAATTACCTTTAAATTAATTTAAATTAGATTTGACATAGAGATTTCACCGTATTACGTGTATATTGTGTAATACATAGAGATTTATATGTTAAAACAAATTAAACTAATGACATGTTAACATTAACATAATGTATAACAAACATTTTGAATGTTTTGCAAATGTTATGATTCATTTTAAATGCTAAAAAAATAATAAGATTCAAATCATATATTAGTAAAAACTAGAATCTAATTTATACGTTTTTGAAGACATTAATATAGATAAAAGGATTTTTAGTTCAATAATCTAAAGTTTTGAACATGGTTTTATTTTTTTTTCCCTGAAGTGGTATTTGCTAAATAGTGGGATCTATGGATTGGGATCCATTAGTTACCAATGTATATATTGAAATATCTTCAGTCCAAGCCCAATTTGACCTAATATAGCTAAACAATTTTTTGGCTGAAAATCTTGGACTATTTTGCACTTCTCAGAGGTCTCTACCAACTTATGCGTTGTAACATAACATTAGCACCAATTCATGCCCGATTGTCATTTTTTTTATTAGATAAACTTTGAGTTTATAAATTTCATTAGATATACCCATTACTTCATAATGTGTGCTTTATTATAGTTAAAGGACAAATAAGTTTGTTAAAGTGTAATGTACAAGTTTATATTTTATTTGATGAAAGCAAAATTTAAGGACTCGTTTGTTTCTTTTTTATTTTTCTGTTTTTCGTTGTGATTTTTATTTAAAAAGGAAACATGTTCACAAAAACAAAAATTAGACATTTTTCTAATATTTCACAACATTTTTCACAAGTTTTCATTTCTACTTCCTCCTCTTATAAACTTTCTCTAGTGTAGAAGCTCTCATCTCTTCTCTCTCACGTCCCAAACTCATCTCTTGTCTCTCTCCTGCTTCTTTGTTCTTCTCTTCTTTCTTACGCCCCTAACTCATCTCTTCTTTCTCTCATGCTTTTTGTTATTGTAAAATTTTGCTTCATAATGTAAGATATTTTTTCTAAATTTGTTATTCTTCTCCAAAAATGAAAATTTTGCTAACTTTCTCCTTTTCAATATATGCAGAAACAGAAATTAAGCTTGGTGATGCGGAACCCCAAGGCTAAAGAACCTGAAATCCCTTAAACACATACTTTGGATAGAACATGAACAAGAAGAAATCTCCAACTCTAATAAACCCCCAATCAATTATATAAAAGGAAACACATATGATAAGGTTGATTTGAAAACAAGAATAGAAATTCACCACAAGTGATTACCTTGATAAGAATTATATTCTTAATGCAATAGAAGAAGACAAGAAAATCCTCCCTTAAATAATTCGTTATTCATCCAATTTAAAACCTAAACAATGTTTATTATAAGGTATTTATACCCTTTGAAAAGAAAGAAATACTAAATATATAAAAAGGCCTTTAAACATAGGCCTCCACCAAAATAACTAAAACCCAAAACAAAAGTAGTGGGCTGCCTAAAACTATGCTTCTAAATTAAAATAATTAATTAAACTAGAATGAAAGTCTTCTTACACATTCCACCTAACTTGATTAGTTATAGTGCCATTGACCCTCATTGTCTCTTGAGATTCCATGCTGTCTATGATTCAGCCCATGTAGGACTTAAGCACTTTTTGAACTTCTTAACTCTTGATCTTGGTCCCTCCCACATTACTAGCTCATCTTTGGTTCTGTTTCACTTACAAAGTCCCATAGTCATGCTCTGATGCCATTGGCCCTCATTGTCTCTTAAGATTCCGTACCATTTACAATTCGACTCATATAGGATTGAAAAGCTTCTTTAAACGTATTAGCTCTTGATTTTGTTATTGGTCCCTTCAGCATTACTAGCTCATCTTTAGTTCCATTTCATTTACAAAGTCCCATAGTCATGCTAACATCATCCCCTCCCTCTTCAAAAGGATTCATCCTCTAATCTGAATAAAAGTCGAAATTAGATAAGTCAGAAACATTAAAAGTAGCACTAATATTATACTCACCTAGCAAGTCTATCTTTTATGCATTGTCATTGATGTGTTCGAACACTTGGAATGGTCCATCACCCCTTGCATCAAGTTTTGACTTCCTTTGCTATGGAAACCTTTCTTTTCACATATGCACCCAAACCTAATCACCTAGTTCAAAGAGAACTTGCTTTCTACCTTTATTTACTTTTTGTGCATACATGTGATTCTTTTTCTCAATTTGTTCAAGTGTTTTCTCATATATTGTTTTAAACAAGTCAGCCTTTTTCTTGCTATCTAAACTAGTAATCTCAGTCAAAGGTAAAGGCATCAAATCCAACACAGTTAATGGATTAAAATCATACACAATTTCAAATAGAGAATAATTTGTAGAAGAATGTTTAGAACAATTATATGCAAACTCTATGAATTACAAACAATCTTCCAAAGTTTTCAAGTTCTTTCCAACAATTTCACGCATATGGTTCCTAAAGTCCTATTAACTACTACAGTTTGTGGATGACATATAGTAGAAAATAAACGTTTAGTACCTAGCTTTCCCTACAAAACTCTCCAAAAGTGACTTAGGAACTTAACATCCCTATCTAAAACAATGGTTCTTACCACACCATGAAGTTAAACCACTTCCCTAAAGAAAAGGCTAGCAATGTTAGTTGCATCATCTGTTTTTTGGCAAGCAATGAAATGAGCCATTTTTCTAAATATGTCCACAATAACAAATATGTTATCTTTACCTTTCTTAGTCCTAGGTAAACCTAATATAAAATCTATAGATATATCAGTCCAAGGTTCACTAGGTACAAGTAAAGGTGTATACAAACCATGAGGCATATACCAAGACTTAGATTGTTTATATGCAATACACTTGGCACAAACCCTTTCCACATCTCTTCTCATATTTGGCCAATAAAAATGTCCTCTAAGCATAGCTAAGGTCTTTTGGACTCCAAAATGCCCTATTAACCCTCCACTATGGGACTCTCTAAAAGCAACTCTTTAATAGAACATGTCGGAATGCAAAGTTGTTTACCCCTAAAAAGATATCCTTTATGTCTATAAAACTTATCAAATGTAGCATGTTCACAAGCTTGATATACATTAACAAAATCAACATCATCCATATACAACTCTTTCAAATGCTCAAATCTAAGTAACTTAGAAGTAAACATAGAATTAAAGCCTACCTTCTTGATAATGCAACAACCACAACTTTTTCCTTACCTTGCTTATATTTAATCACATACAGAAATGTTTCAAGATACTCCACCTAACTTACATGCCTTTTGCTCAATTTCCCTTATCCCTTCAAGTACTTGAGAGATTGATGATCACTATGTACCACGAACTCTTTAGGCAACAAGTAGTGTTCCCAAACTTCAAGAGCTCTCACCAAGGCATAAAGCTCCTTATCATAAGTGGAGTAGTTCAAAATCGATTCGCTTAACTTCTTACTAAAATATGCCATAGCGCGATTCTTCTGCATCAAAACAGCTCCTATACTAATCCCAAAAGTATTACATTCAATTTTAAAAGCTTTAGAAAAATAAGGCAAACGCAAGACAAGTGCAGTATATAACTTTTCCTTTAATGTATTAAATGCAGTTTCCTGTTCTTTCTCCCATTTAAAACCAACATTCTTCTTAACAATTTCATTCAATGGAGAGGAAATAGCAGAGAAATCTTCAACAAATCTCTTATAAAAACATGCTAAGTTATGGAAACTCCCAACCTTACTAACTGATTTAGGTGTCGATCATTTTTGGATAGCTTTCACCTTTTCAGAGTCAACCTCAACTCCCTTATAACTCACCATAAATTCTAAGAAGACAACTTTATCCATGCAAAAATAACACTTTTTAAGGTTTGCATACAACTTCTCTTTCCTAAACACATCCAAAATAGCCTTAACATACATGACATGTTCATTTAAATTCTTACTGTAAATTAATATGTCATCAAAGCAAACAACCACAAATTTACTAATGAATTCACGCAAACCATTATTTATTAAGTGCATGAAAGTACTAGGTGTATTAGATAAGCCAAAAGACATTATCAACCACTCATACAATTCATATTTAGTCTTAAGTGCGGTTTTCAATTCATCACCTTCTTTCATCCTAATATGATGATAGCCACATTTTAAATCAAATTTTGTGAATATGCAAGCATCATGCAACTCATCTAGCATATCATCTAATCTACGAATGGGATAACGATACTTTATATTAATCTTGTTGACCGCCCTACAGTCCACACACATCCTCCAAGTTCCATCTTTCTTTAGCATTAAAAGAACTAACACAAAACAAGGACTCATGCTCTCCCTCAAATACCCCCTTTTAAGCTATTCATCCACTTGCCCTTGTAATTCCTTTGTCTCCTCTGGATTGCTTCGGTAAGTTGGACGATTAAGAATTTGAGCTCCTAGTATTAAGTCAATCTGGTGCTCAATCCTTCTAAAAGGTGGTAACTCATAGGGTACCTCTTTGGGAAAAACATCATCATAGTCCTGCAACAAGGTCACAAACACACTAGGCAAATTTGGATCAATGTTAGTATTAGTAAACAAGGTTTCCTTAAACTGAATTAAAATTAAAGCTCTCTTGCCTGAGTATGTACTCTTTAACTCTCTTTCTTTCGCATAAAAATATGGTTGTGTCTTAACTTTTTTACTCCTCTCAATTTCTCTTTGCTCACTTTTCACGTTCTTTTCTTTCTTTTCACTCACTAACTTCTTCTCTCCAACACATCACACTTTTTTTTCTCATTTGTGTAGTCACTCACCATTGAGCCTTTAATTTTATTCTTTTCCCTCATGGCCCCTTTTCTCTCTTCTTTCTTTGTCACCTCACTACCTGAATTCCTGCTTGATGATTGATCAATTTCAATTATTTAAGGTATGCTTCTTTGGGCGATAAAGGAGCAAGGTAACTTTCCACCCATTATATATAAAAGAATACATATTCATATACCCATCATACATAGCACGTCCATCAACTTGTCATGACCTACCCAACAATATATGACTAGCTTACATAGGTACGACATCACACACAACTTCATCTGTATATCTATAGATAGAGAATGCAACAAGCTTAGAACTTTGACTTCACCATTATCATTCAACCATTGTAGTCTGTATGGATTAAGGTGTTTATCACATTTCAACCCTAACTTCTCTATCAAAGTAGTACTAGCTACATTAGTGCAATTACCCCCATCTATAATCATGATACAAGCTTTCCCACCTAGTAAGCATCTGACCGGTGTTTCGTAACGCTAGTTAAAATAAAATAACTAGACTACTACTGTAGTAGTGGTGAGTCTAGGTCGATCCCACAGGGAGTGTTCGATTAGCTTATGAAATGAAATTAATTGATGTTTAGGTAATGAGGGGTTTTGGATATAACAAGAAAATAAAATAAAATAAACCTAGTGAAAACAAATTAAAAAAACATGCAAAAAATGATAAAATTGGAGAATTTGGTAGGGATCTGGTTCTTTAGTTCGATCTTGGCCTACACGCTAATGAAGCATAATTCATTGATTTGTTGTTCTTTTATCTCTCTTAGCAATTATCGGTCGTAGATTAATAAGAAGCTCTGTTAATCCCGATTTTCTTTAGATCCTAGTTAATCACGAAGTGCTTGTTAATTAACTCTAGCTATTGGGAAACTTAGAATAAGCTCTCTAAGTTTATCTGGACAACTGCATTATGAATTAAAAAAATAGAACAATCTAGGCAATAATCACAGAAGCTCAGATTATTTAACCTATGTTATGTTACCTCTAATGATTCGAAACCACTAGTCGCGACACATAAATCGAAAATACGACGATTATGTATTGCATTCAATTCTAGCAATGGATTTTCATGAAAAACAATTCAATAGAGCATTAAAATCATCATCATTCAATACCCAATCTAATAAACACAAGATAACATAATCAATTCCTCATGAGAGAAAGAAACAACAAAA
The DNA here is from genome assembly GCA_027568935.1 of Erythroxylum urbanii. Classification (NCBI taxonomy): domain Eukaryota; kingdom Viridiplantae; phylum Streptophyta; class Magnoliopsida; order Malpighiales; family Erythroxylaceae; genus Erythroxylum; species Erythroxylum urbanii. The sequence continues at coordinate 7,441,096 of JAOQML010000197.1, forward strand.
ATAATAATAAATGCTTAACCTGAGTCGTCGGTGTCGATATTACCTCTGAACTGATGTCGAGATTATAGCTTTCATAAGTCTATTCCAAAAAAATGCTTCAACCCCATAAAAATAACCCTATCGAAACCCCTATTATCTCTTCACTACAGCAAGCTTTCTTCTCCCTACACTATTCACATCACGATTCTATGATGTGACAATTAAACTTGGTAGTTTTTGGTCAACTATCCTATTCACTCTCTTCTTTCATGCTGCTTTTGTTTCTATTCTCTATCGCCATTCCCCTCTCTGTTCTACTCACTATGACAACTCTTCACTATTCATGATGTGGTGAATAACATTGTTGGGTCACGCCTCCTATTCACTGCTTCAAACCCCCGCTGATGTCTTCTCACTACGCTTGCATTTTGTTTTGCTCAACATGGTTGTGCGTCGTCATTTGCTCCTTCCCAGCTTGGTTGTGCGTCGTCATTTGCTCCTTCCCAGCTTGGTTGTGCATTACCGTTTTAGTTCATTTGGTGTTGCATTTTGAGTGGCTCTGTTGTGACTCTCCCTATGTTGTGCTTTCTCCTAGCCATTTGTGTTTCTGCTCCTTTATGTTGCTCTGTCGTTTTACTCCTTATGCTTCCAATATATGCTGTCGTTTTTGTAACACCCCATTACCCTAGGGTACGCACCGAGACGCCCGTAGGTCATTCCGATACATATCCTAAGATAAGGGAG
>JAOQML010000197.1:7441918-7457974 GCA_027568935.1 Erythroxylum urbanii
ATGTCACTATACATTTATACACTCCTAAACATGGCAATTTACTAATATACCCTTCCTATTGGTGAGGGGATGTTACAGTTTTTGCTTCATTGCAGCTGCTATATTTTCATACTTAATCTTTTACTTGAATTCAGTCATTAAATGTAAATGTAAAATCAATAGGAATAAAAAATGAGCAATTAAACATAAAAAATAGGAATGAATTCAAATGAAATAATATATAAAAATATAGCAAAAATTCATTCATATTAAATACCCCCACACTTAGCTTTTGGTCATCCTCGGGTAAAACATTAAAATTAAGCTCAAAGACCTGAAACATTTACTCAATTCTAATATTTTTCCAAGACTATATAATCATAACCAAAGATAAATGACTTTTAAAAATCATAGTAAGAATTCAACGTTCAATGCTTCTACTCATGATCAATCAACAAGCATCATCTTCGGAAACTGAGCAATCTAATGGTAGACTTGGAAAATGTGTTTAAATAAAATATATCATAATTATACTCAACATCATTCATGATCATGACAATCTATAACTTTGCATATCATTTTATTTCTCCACCGCTATAATTCACGTACAAAATCGTAGATCAAAGGACTTTTCAAGGTTGTAATGTGGTAAGGTGAAATGTATTTGGGTCAAGTAACACGAAAGCCATTAAGCTAGTGAAACAAAGCAACACTCATAAAAAACTGGGTATTATCAGCAATGACGAATGCAACATGTATATTTCACAACTCCATTCAACTTTCACACACCAACCACATGAAGCATACACCAATCTGAAAGAGTCACTCATATAATTTATATCCAACAATATATTGAAACCACAAGAGTGAACCTTTCAAGCCAATATCTATCTCTTATTCAACATATTCAAAAAACACATTCATTACAACTCTAGAAAAATGCATTAATTATGAATAACTTTGCAAACTCATATGCACTTCTTCCTTGATAAATTTATTTAAACAAAATTTTTTTCTTTTTCTTTCTTTCTTTCCTTTTCTTTTTCTTTTCTTTTTTCCTTATAAAAATTAAAATAAACTACATCAACATAGGAATTTCAATGACAAAACATCCCAACATCATAACAAACCCATACATATGGACACCCTCACACTTAGAATTTCATACATCCACAAACTTAACAATCACAAATGTTCCACTTACTTATGGCTTGGGTAGGACTTTGGGTAAGTATAAAGCATGTAATGTGGTCAGTACGCAAAGAAAAAGTATAAAGTTCAAAGGGGTTTATCAAGGGAAAAATCATATCAATGGGATAGGTTATTTAGCTAATGTACTTTCTGAAAAACAAAGCACACCTAATCATATCCATGTTAATGCATGTGATAAAAATGTGGTCTCGAATAGAAATTCAACACAAAATCGGGATGTACATGTCATGAAGGTCACACATTATCAAAAGACAATGAGACTGGTATTGATGTTTCTGTCTAATAAAGCTCAAAATATTACCGGCTTTATCTACCACTAGTCACTATTCTTCTAAAGATAATGCACATCAATCAATCACAAGAGCAAAAGTACATGCTAAAGTTGCTATCAAATTCTCTAGTCAATTCATTCTCTAGTCATGATTAAATAATCCTAGAAGCAATAGAAAATAAGAACATATTTCTTTTCTTACTTTATTCTTTCTCTCATTTTGATTCAAAACTTAAAAATAAACAAAAAAACAAACCAACAAAGAACACACATACATATAAAAAGAAATGCCAAAATTTAAAAGCAAAGGAATTTACTTCCCTTGGGCTGCCTTCCATGAAGTGTCTTTTTTTAGGGCCACTGGCTCGACTCCTTCTTCTCCTCACGTGACAAAATTATGATCTTTTTGTATTACAGTTAGCGCCACTTCCACGTGAGATTGTTCTGGATAGGGCCTTAGTTAATCATCATCCCCATTCAGCATCTTCCCTATCCTCAGATTCCTAATCTCAACTAAGTTCATAAACTCAGTGAAATATTTCAAACGTCTCTTTGCCATTTTCTTCTTCATTTAATTCCTCTAACTTACTAGGTAAAGGTAAAGAGTCAGTCTCAATAATAATTATGAACCCAGTTTTTTCCTCTAAGCTAAAAGATGTATCTTTTTCTGCTTCGAGCTTCTCCTTAACTTCTTCCACACAAGCAATTCGTTAAGGGTTGACCACAAAATTCTCAAGTTCCTCTTTACTCTATAAAGTTTTAACTCTAATATCCATCAGGTACTCCTCGAGTTAATATGGATGCGTCTCTTTTCTTTGTGATACTAGGCGGTTAATAGCTTCCATCAATTGATCCGCCTGGTTTGTCAAGTTCTGGATTCTAGAACTTGTTTCCTACTGAAATTGCAAAGTATTAGCAACATACACATTAACTAATTCTTCCATAGATGTACCTGAGTCTTGATAGGAAGCTTCTGGTATGTACGGGATTTATTGTCCTTCCTGCAAACCATCGTGGAAGTAATTTAGCTGATTATCTCATCCATAACAAAACTTAGGTTGATCAGTCCAAACATTGTTATAGGATTGAGAATATGAATTAAAGAAAAATTACTTCAATCCATATCGAAAGTTTTTTAAAAAAATTACAAACTTGAAACAAAAAAATGAAAAGTTCACGAAATAACTGAAAAGAAATCAATTACGAACAAATATATACAAAACACCAATTAAAATCACAAACAAAAACTAAATACTACCTTCCCCGGTAACGGTGCCAAAATTGATCGGTGCGTCGTAACGCTAGTCAAAATAAAATAACTAGACTATTACTGTAGCAGTGGTGAGTTTAGATCGATCCCACAGGGAGTGTTCGGTTAGCTTATGAAATGAAATTAATTGATGTTTTGGTAATTGGGGATTTTGGATTTAATAAGAAAATAAAATAAAATAAACCTAATGAAAACAAATTAAATAAAACATGCGATTTAATTAGGGAATTCGATAGGGATCTGGTTCTTTGGTTCGATCTCGGCCTACACCCTAATTAAGCATAATTTATTGATTTGTTATTCTTTTATCTCTTTTAGCAATTAGCGGTTGTATATTAATAATAAGCTTTGTTAATCCCAATTTTTCCTTAGATCCTAATTAATCACGGAGCGCTCGTTAATTAACCCTAGCTATCAGGAAACCTATAATAAGCTTTCTAAGTTTATGTGAACAATCGCATTATGAATCAGAAAAATAGAATAATCTAGGAAATAATCACACAAGCTTGGATTATTTAACCTATGTTTTGTTATCTTTAATAATTTGGAACCATTAGTCGCTACATATGAATCAGAAATACAACAATTACGTATTACATTCGATTCTAGCAATGGGTTTTCATGAACAACAATTTAATAGAGCATTAAAATCATCATCATTCAATACCCAATCCAATAAACACAAGATAACATAATCAATTCCTAATGAAAGAAAGAAACAACAAAAAATAAAAAATGCTTAACTTAGGTCATCGGTGTCGATATTACCTCTAAACCGATGTTGGGAATTTAGCCTTCCATAAGTCTATTAAAAAAAAGCTTCAACCCTATAAAAATAACCCTACCGAAGCCCCTATTATCTCTTCACTACGGCGAGCTTTCTTCTCCCTACACTATTCACATCACTATTCTATGATGTGACTTAGTAGTTTTTGGTCCACCATCCTATTCACTCTCTTCTTTCAAGCTGATTTTGTTTATGTTCTCTATTGGGACTCCCCTCTCTTTTCTACTCACTGCCTCAACTCTTCACTATTTATGATGTGACGAATAACATTGTTGGGTCACGCCTCCTATTAACTGCTTCAAACCCTCGCTGATGTCTTCTCACTACATCTGCATTTTGTTTTGTTCAACGTGGCTATGCATCATCGTTTGCTCCTTCCCAGCTTGGTTGTGCATTGCTGTTTTGGTTCATTTGGTGTTGCGTTTTGGCTGGCTTTGTCGTGACTCTCCCTACGCTGCATTTTCTCCTGGCCATTTGTGTTTCTGATCCTTCATATTGCTTTGTCGTTTTACTCCTTATGCTTCCAACATATGCCGCCATTTTTGCTTCATTCCAGCTGCTGTATTTTCATGCTGAATCATTTACTTGTATTCCTTCATTAAATGTACATGTAAAATTAATAGGACTACAAAATGAGCAATTACAAATAAAAAATAGGAATGAATTCAAATGAAATAATATATAAAAATATAGCAAAAATTCATTCATATCAGCATCTTATGTGAAATATGTTCTCCCTTTGTTCTAGGCTATCTTCCTTCACATTCAAGTTCAATGCATATTTAGCAACTAAAGATTCACCCTTAACGACATACTTAACATTCTCATCAACATCAGAACACTCTTCTAAAGGTGACATACTTAAGTCATTACCATTAAACTCACTACCATCATCAAAATCAGAAAGAATTTCACCATCTTTAATAAACATAGTCTTCCTATTAGGACAATTAGATGTATAATGACCACGTCCTTGACATTTAATGTAGTTAATCTCCCTATGTTTAGAAGGTTTAGAGGATGGATCAGTAGTACCTTTTTCAATTGAAGTACTCTTCTTCTTGCCTTTGTTTGACTCATTGCCTTTCTCCTTGAAATCCAAATAATGCTCCCTCTTCTTATCTTCATTTTTGCTCCATTTTGGATTCCATTTACTACTGAAATTTGAGAAAGACTTCGCTGCTCTTCTTTGTTTTTGTTATCTCTCCACCTTTATGGCAATGTTAATTAAGTCCTCCATCTTTACATAATGTTGAAACTCAATCACATCAACAAATTTCCTATTCAATCTACCCATAAACCTTGCCATTTTCACCTCTTCCTTTTCTTCCATGTTAACTTTAATCAATAGTATCTCCATTTCTTTGTGATAATCTTCTACTGATCTAGTTCCTTGTGTGAGTCTATGTAATTGTTGGTGCAACTCTCTATAGTAATAAGGTAGCACAAACCTATTCTTCATCACTTTTTTCATCTCTTTCCAAGTGGATATAAGGGGCTCCCTATTCCTCCTATTCTTTACCAATTCATCCTACCAAACTAATGCATAATTAGAGAATTCCACTGCTGCCAATCTCACTTTCTTATCTTCAGAATAGTTGTGACACGTAAAAATCATGTCCACCTTTCTTTCCCATTTCAAGTACACTTCAGCATCATTCCTACCTTTAAAGGATGGAATTTTCATCTTGATGGAATTAATGTTGCTATCTTTTTTTTCCATTATTTCTCCCCTCCTTACTCTACCCCTCACGGATTGCACTTTATCTTTATACTCATCATACATTCTTTCCAATTTTGCCCCTATTCCTATGACTGTCAATTATTGTACTATCATTTTGGATTCTACTGGTTTCATTAATTCTCTCATCCATTTCATTCATCCTAATAGATAACTTCTTAAACTCATTCATGAATACCTTATACCTCACTTTCCAATCAAGTACATTTTCATCCTCGTCATGTAATGTTTCATTTCCATCTCTTCTATTGGCCATTCTTATAACAAAAAGTTGCAAGGACATGGTTAGCAATAAAAAGATAACCTCACAATTAACTCCTTTATGTGTTTTCACTCAAAAGATGACACTCCACTTGTGTTTCACTGAAAATTGACTTTTATCCTCTTTTAACCTTACACATTCAAGCCTTCTTCCCACTCAAGCTTGTTGTCCTCAATTGCACTATAGAATTGAATTTCCAGTCAAGGTAATTCATAAATAGAAAATTAAGATTTAGGAATGCAATGAAAACACCAAAGAAAAAAATGATGGGCACAAACTTAGAAGCAAGTGTACCAAAATGAATGAAAGCAAAATGGGCACATAAGAAGAAATGATGTATGCTGCCCAAAAATACATAATTTAAATTAATAAGAATCAATTTAATTATGGTGTAAATTGAAAAATAAAAGTAAGAGATAAAAGAATAGAAATTTAGAATGAAGGAAAATGATAAAACTAATGCATAAATGCGAAAATTGAAATTTTCCTAGTGAAAAAGTCAACTTTGATGCAAAGATGTAAAGACACTAAACAGGAAGCTAACAAAAGAAAGTCTTATAATCATGCTAACCCCAAACATGGAATTTATGCTATTTGAATTTTCTAACTAATTTTCCTAATGTAAGATGCGATCAATTCCAAATAATTTCCTAAATGACCATATCTGAATTTTGGTTATTCCCGTATAAATAATTGTCATAAATTCTACCTAAAATATATATACAAACAAGATCTCGTTGCCAACTAAATCAAATCTTTCCTTTTTTTAACAACTATTTTTTTTATAAAATGCTGACAACTGTTTTTTTTTGTTCTCTTTAACGCTAGCAACTTATCTTCATTTTTTTGACTTTTTTATTTTTCTCATAAGAACAAGATGAGCCCTAATTTCGAATTCTAATGAAAAATAACAATAATAACAACAAATAATCACAAGTTAAATAAGAATTTATCTCAATCCAAGCTTCGATATTAAATGATGCAGAACCCCAAGGCTAAAGAACCTGAAATCTCTTAAACAAACACTTTGGATAGAATATGAACAAGAAGAAATCTCCAACCCTAATGAAACCCCAATCAATTATATGAAAGGAAGCGCATATAATAAGGTTGATTTGAAAACAAGAATAGAAATTCACCACAAGTGATTACCTTGATAAGAATTATATTCTTGATGCAATAGAAGAAGACAAGGAAATCCTCCCTTAAAGAATGCGTTATTCATCCAATTTAAAACCTAAACAATGTTTATTATGGCATTTATACCCCTTGAAAAGAAAGAAACCCTAAATATGTAAAAAAGCCTTCAAATATGGGTTTCCAACCAAAATAACTAAACCCCAAAACACGAGTAGTGGGTTGCCCAAAACTATGATTCTAACTTAAAATAATTAATTAAATAAGAATAAAAGTCTTCTTGCACAATCCGCCTAACTTAATTAGTTATGATGTCATTGCCCTCATTGTCTCTTGAGATTCCATGCCACCTACAATTCGGCCTATGTACGATTAAACGCTTCTTTGAAATTCTTAGCTCTTGATCTTGTTATTGGTCCTTCCGGCATTACTAGCTCATCTTTAGTTCCATTTTGCTAAGCCCCTTGGTCGTGCTCTCATCACTTAAGCTTTTCACCAGGTGAGTTTTCAAAACTGATATGATATTTTTCTTATTATATTGAAACTTGTTTTCATTGAATTGTGTTTTTTTTATTTTCCTGGTTTGTTGTCGTCTTTGTTTCTCATTTAAATGAAAAATTTTTATTTAAAAAGTGGTGTAGAGTTGGTGTTATTTTTTTATCCCAACACATTATGTTGTCATAATATTTGAATCTTATTAAAATCCATAGGCATGCTTTTGCAACCTTGAATTCAATATTTACAATCTCAATACTCCTCTAATCCTCTCATCCAAGATACTTTTTTCTGGCATAGTAGGCCTATCCATTAGATTACGAATATAATCACACAAGAGCTTATAAGGTTGAACAAATCGACAGTGGCTTGGTGCAAAATCATATGGCATAAGTTCCTACCTCTTAAGATATCTTTCATTTTAGGGCTAGCTATTCAAAAACAACTCAATATTGTAGATCGACTCAGGTATTTAAATATTGACCTCTCATGCCGTTTTTGTTCAACAGAGGAGGAAACACATGAACATCTCTTTTTCCAACATGTGATCACCAGCTGTCTATGGAAGACAGTTGCCTTGAGATGTAATTGGTCAATACCTTCCAACGCTTTTTATGAAACTGTGCAATGGTTATCTACTCAATGAAATCCGAAGGTGATTGACCAACGTGTCATAACGTTAGTCAAAATAAAATAACTAGATTGTTACTATAATAGTGGTGAGTCTAGGTCGATCCCACAGAGAGTATGTGTAAAGTTATTGAATGAAATTAATTGGTGTTTAGGTTTAGGGGGTTTTGGATTTTGAAAATAAAAAAAAATGAAATTAGACTAATAAAAACAAATTATTCAATCTTAGCCTACATCCTAATTAAGCATATTTCAACGATTTGTTGTTCTCAAAATTCTCCCAGCAACTATTAATCATGGGTTAATAATTTACCTAAGTTTTTCCTTAGGTTTTGTTTAATTAAGATACGATCATTAATTGAACCTAACCACTGAATAACCTAGGATACTATCTATAGATTTAATTACGTAGTAGCATTATGAATTAGGAAAACTGATTAATCAAGGCAATAATCACATACAATGCATCATTTAACCTAGGTCATATTATCCCTAATAATTACGAATCATCAGTCGCTGCACATGAATTTCAACATAACAATTACGGGTTATATCAAAATTCTAGCAATGGGTATGCAATTCAATGAATGCATTAAAATCATCCTTTCATAATACCCAATGGGTTCATACACAAATAACTAAATAATAACGAAAATCTAATTATCCATACACAAAACCCAAATCAATTAGCATAGAATAACACAATCAATTTCTAATGAGAGAAAGAAACAACAAAAATAGGAAAATACACTTAACCCAGGTTGCCAATGTTGATGTCACCTCCAAATCGGCGTTAGGATGTTTAGCCTTCCATGGGTCTCCCAAGAAAATGCTTCAACCCCCACAAAAATAACCCTACCGAAGACTCCTTTTGGGCTTCTTCATTACGCAAGCTTCCCTACTCTCTACTATTCATAATTTGACAAATAAAGATTGTTGGCCATCTACACTATTCAGGCTACTCACTCTTCTCTTTTTGTTCTGCCACAAGGCTCCCTCTACTGTTTGGTGATGTGATGAATTAACTTCAGGGTTTTTGTTTCACACATACTATTCATCCTCCTAACCCTCGTAGATGCCTTCTTTCACTTGCTACGTCTTGCATGAAATGCAAACGTATGTGTTAAACGTATACGTTTGCGTTTAACATAATGTATGTGTTAAACGCATACATTTTCTTTCTTCGTTGTGCCTTTTACCACCTTAGACTGTCATTTTGCATTTGGTCTTTCTTTTGGCCACTTCTTTGTTTTCTTCTTTTGGACTAAATTTTCCAGATTTTCTTATAGTCTAAGAAATGCTATTTTGTAGAGCTTTTATTGTCTTCTTCTTGCTCTAATTCTCTTCTTCTTACTCTATGAAGACATGTGAGTGTAATTCTTCGAAAAACGACCCAAATGTAGTACTTTTGACTCACTTTAATTTCTTTGCTTCCAAATTGTAACTAAAATCATATATGAATTAAAGTGAATATTTTAAGCATTTTTGTGTCATTAACCATTAAGTGTAAATTGATTAAATGTATCAACAATTAAACACATCTAAATTTTCCCCACATTTAGCTTTTAGCCGTCCTCAGGCAAAACATCCAAATTAAGCTCAAAGACCCGAAACATTTACTCAATTCCTATATTTTCCAAGAATACATAATCATAAACAAAGATGAATGACTTTCAACAATCATAGCAAGAACTCCACATTTCAAGCTTTTACTCATCATCAATCAATAAGCATCATCTTAAAAAACCGAGCAATCTAATGGTAGACTCAGAAAATGTGTTTAAGTAAAATATATCTATATGTACACTCAACACCATTCATGATCATGACAATCCATAACCTTGCATATCATTTCATTTCTCCACCACTATAATTCACATGCAAAATTATGAATCAAAGGACTTTTCAAGGTTGTAATATGGGCAAAGGTAAGGTAAGATGTAATTGGGTCAAGTAGCATGAAAGCCATTAAGCTAGTGAAACAAAACAACACTCATAAAAAACTGGGTACCGTCAGCTATAACAAATGCAACATTTATATTTCACAACCCCTCTCAACTCTCACACACCAACTACATGAAGCATACACCAATCCGAAGGAATCACTCATACAATTTATGCCAACAATACAGTGAATTCACAAGAGTAAACCTTCTAAACCAACATCTACCTCATATTCAACATATTCAAATAACTAATTCATCACAACTTTAGGAGAATGCATTAATTATAAACAACTTTTCAACACATATGCACTTGCTCCTAGATACATTTATTTAAACATATTTTCTCTTTTTCATTTTCTTTTCTTTTCTCTTTTTTTCTTTTGTTTTTCTCTTTTCTTTATTTATTTTCATTGTAAAATTAAAATAAACTACACCAACATGAGAATTTCAATGATAAGACATAACAAAACGTCCCAACATGAACCAACCTACACATATGTACACTCCCACACTTACACTTTTGTACATCCACAAACTCACCAATCACAAATGTTCTACTAGCTTTATGGCTTGGGTAGGACATTTGGTTAAGTATAAAGCATGTAATGTAGTTGATACAAAAAGAAAGGCTAATAAGGCTCAAAGGGGCTTATCAAAAGGAAAATCATATAATGGGTAAGCTATTTGGCTAATGTAGTTCGGAAAAGTAAAGAATGCCTAATCATATCTATGTTAATGCATGTGATAAAAATATGGTTTCAAATAGAAATTCAACACAAAATTGGGATGTACATGTCATGAAGGTCACACATTATCAAAAGACAATGAGACTGATATGAATGTTTCAGTCTAATAAGGCTCAAAATCTCGCCAGCTTTACCTACCACTAGTCACTAATCTTCTAAAGATAATGCATATCGATCAATCACAAGAGTGAAAATACATGCTAAATTTTCCATGAGAGTCAACTTATTCTCTAATCATGACTATATAGTCCCAGAAGCAACAGAAAACGAGAAAATATTTGTTTGTTTGTTTGATTCTTTCTCTTAGTTTGATTGAAAAATTATAAACAAGAAAAAATAAACCAAAAAAGAAACACACATGCATAAAAAAATAAATGTGAAAATTTAAAAGAAAAGAAATTTACTTCCCTTAGGTTGCATCCTAAGAAGCGCCTTTGTTTAGGGTCGATGGCTCGACTCCTTGTTTCCTCCTCACCTGAAAAAATTGTGATCTTCAGGTGTCACATGTGGTTCCTCTGCGTTAGGTTCTTCTGGATAGGGTTTTGGTTGATAATCGTTCACCTTTAACGTCTTCCTTATCTTTAGATTCTTCATCTCTACTGAGTCCTCGCTCTTTTGAAATAATTCAAATGACTCTTCAGCTTTTTCTTTTTCGTTTAATTCTTCCAACCTGCTAGGTATAGGTGAAGGGTTAGTCTCAAAAATAATTATGGACTCAGTATTTACCTCCGCGCTAAAAGATATGTCTTTTTCTGCTTCAAGCTCCTCCTCTGCTTCTTCTACATAAGCAATTTGTTGAGGGTTGACCTCAAAATTCTGAAGCTCCTCATCACTTTATAAAGTTTCCCCACAAACGTTCATTGGGTACACCTCGGATTGATACAGCTGCTCCTCTTCGCTTGTGGTTCCAGATGATTGATATCTTCCCATCGAGGCAATGCATCTTGCTAGAATTGTAGAGCATCCTGTCAGATTTGTTGTACAGCTTGTTGAAACAGTTGTTGCATATTCTGTTGGAACTGCTGCATATCCTGTTGAATTTGAAGATTGTTAACAGCCATAATATTAAGCATTTCTTCTAGTGATGTACCTGAATCGTGTTGACTCTCCGAATCTTGGGCGCTAGACCATGTAGTTTTTAGAAATTGTCCTCCATCATGCTAGAATTGTAGATTATTTTTTTGCAATTGCAAAGTATTAGCGTTCACAATATTAATCAACTCTTCCAGAGATGAACTAGAGTCGTGATAAGAAGCTTCTAGTCTGTATGAGAATTGTTATGCATCCTGTAAACTATTATGGAAGTAACTTTGTTGATTATTTTATCCATAACTAAAGTTAGGTTGATCAGTCCAATATTGGTTATAGGATTTAGAGGAAGAGTTAAAAAAAATTACTTCCATCCATGATTTATTTTAATAAATCATAAACACTAAACAGAATAAAGAAAGGATCACGAAATAACTGAAAAGAAATCAATTACGAACAAATATAATCAAAACACCAATTAAATCCCAAACAAAACTAAAACACCGCACTCCCTGGAAATGACGCCAAAATTAACCGGCACGTCGTAACGCTAGTCAAAATAAAATAACTAGACTACTACTATAGTAGTGGTGAGTCTAGGTCGATCCTACAGAGAGCGTGTGTAAAGTTATTGAATGAAATTAATCAGTGTTTAGGTTTAAGGGGGTTTTTGGATTTTGAAAAAATAAAAAATAAAAAATAAAATGAAGCTAGACCAATAAAAACAAAATAAAGAAAACATGAAAAAAATGATAAAAGTGGGGAATTGGTAGGGATCTAGTTTTTTGGTTCAATCTCGGCCTACACCCTAATTAAGCATGTTTCAATAATTTGTTGTTCTCAAACTTCTCATAACAACTATTAATCATGGGTTAATAATTAACCTGAGTTTTTCCTTAGGTTTTGTTTAATCAAGATACGATCATTAGTTAAACCTAACCACCGAATAATCTAAGATACAATCTCTAGATTTAATTAGGCAGTAGCATTACGAATTAGAAAAACTGATTAATCAAGGCAATAATCATATACGATGCATCATTTAACTTAGATCATGTTATCCCAATGATTACGAATCATTAGTCGCTACACATGAATTTCAACATAATAATTACTGATTATGTCGAAATTTTAGCAATGGGTATGCAATTAAACGATTCAATGAATGCATTAAAATCATCCTTTCACAATAACCAATGGGTACATACACAAATAACCGAACAATAACGAAAATCCAATTATCCATACACAAAACCCAAATCAATTAGCATAGAATAACACAATCATCTTCTAACGAGATAAAAAAACAACAAAAACAAGAAAATACACTTAACTCGGGTCGTCGGTGTTGATGTCACCTCTGAACCGATGTCGAGACATTTAGCCTTTCGTGAGTCTCCCAAAAAAATGCTTCACTGCGCAAGCTTCCCCACTATTTACTATTCATGATTTGATAAATAAAGATTGTTGGCCATCTACACTATTCACATTACTCACTCTTCTCTTTTTGTTCTACCGCAAGATCACTGTTTGGTAATATGACGAATTAACTTCAGGGTTTTTGATCCACACATATTATTCATCCTCCAAACCCTCGCAGATGCCTTCTTTCACCTGCTACATCTTGCATGAAACATAGACATACGTTTTCTTTCTTTGTTGTGCGTTTTACCACCTTGGACTGTCATTTTGCATTTGATCTTTCTCTTCGATGCTTCTTTGTTTTCTTTTTTGGACTAAATTTTTCATATTTTCTTCTAACCCAACAAACGCTATTTTGTAGAACTTTTATTCTCTTCTTTTTGCTCTAATTCTCTTCTTCTTACTCTATAAAGACATGTGAGTGTAATTCTTCGAAAAACGGACCAAATGTAATACTTTCAACTCACTTTAATTTCTTTGCTTCCAAATTATACTTAAAATCATATATGAATTAAAGTGAATATCTTAAGCATTTTTTTGTCATTAATCGCTAAGTGTAAATGATTAAATATATTAACAATTAAACACATTTATCAATGATACACATGGTAGTTATTAGTATGTGTATTAAAAACGTTTGGAAAGAAAGGAATGATAGAAGGTTTGAAACAAAACAAACTTCTATTCCTTATCTTATTTTGGAGAAGCTGGCTAACATCATTGCAATTTTAACTTTGAGAGGCGCTTTATAAACTCAAATGTGTTTTCTTAGTCCCTATACTTGCATGTTTTATATTTATCACCTATGCTGCCTAGGTAGAAAACAATACTAGGTTGTGTAAAGGGTACCTCCCCAGAGTATTATGTAACTTGTACCTCATTTTCTTCATTAATGAAAATTTTCTGTTTATTTTTTCAAAAAAAAAACCTTGTCATTCCTTGCGAGTTTTTTGTCTTCCTTTATGCTGCTATGGATGCCTTGGATATTGCGAAATGGATATTTTTAAGGGATAGGTATATTTCAATTAACCATTTATGATGATCTTATTCTTTCAACTCCACTGGGTTCTCCTCGTAAACTTAATGCTTTTGTTTGATGTCACTTGTTGAAGTATTAAAACATTATATGCAATGAGGTCAATCCTTTTAGCTCGGGTTTTACTTGGAAGAGTAGCTTTTGTTTTTCATCTATCCTTTTATTTCCAACCTATCCAAGAAGACACCGACTAATGAGATTAACATCAAGCAGCAAGTGAATGTCCTTTTTTCTATTTTAGCTTGTTTCTATCAAATGCCAACCAATCAATGAAATTTTCCTGATGTTGTTTCCTTTCAGATTGTGATATGGTGGGCTGGTCTAATGGGAGATAATGTGTCAGTGGCCTTTACATATATATAGTAAGGTAACAAAACATTACTTCGTGCTTCTTCAATGGATTTGAGATATCGATTGAACATATCAAAGAGTAGAGTTAGCAATGAGTTTTTTCAATCACAATTGATAATGTCTTCTCTGTGATGATCTTGCAAATGAATGCACTTTACAAGCTTGGGACACACTAACGTGCGATATAATGCCATAATGATCACTAGCACCATTACTGTTGTTCATTTCAGTAGAGTGGTACTCATCTGTTTCATATGTCTGAGTAGTTGTAGTTACAACCTGCTTTTTGACTATCTTGTAACAGTATAAAAGAAGTTTTTGGCCATAGTGTGTATTATTAGTTCTCTTATTATTATTATTATTTTGATAACCCAGGTATCCCCACCCGCTAATTCCTTAGCTACCGCTAATTCACTACCAACTGATAAGCCTAATTCTGTACCTCAAAGGAGCCGCCCCTAGTCGTCTTTGAGGAGGTAAATCGAGGGATATGCACGAGTTGGGTGCTTAGCGCACTCTGCCGGCACAAGCTGGGTACCTGGACCAAGCACCCATATTGGGTCTCGATCCCACATGGCCTCACTCCTGCGCAACATCCAGCATGCTCCTTTCCGCCAACTCACATGTGCCCCTGGAGGCTTAATTCTCAAACCATAACTGGGGAGAGGACCCTTCCCAGGATTCGAATTCACGGTGCCGTGAGTAAATCCTGGGTACACGTACCGTCTGAGTTAAGCTCATTCGGTTATTATTTCTCTTAGTTAATAGTAAAGAAGGGAAAAAATGGAGTTGGATTGATTAATGTTGTATTTTGTTGTCAACAACATATATAAGGTGTAATAAATGGAATTTTAGGAGTTATAATTGAACAATTGTAGCCAGCCACTGTGTGTTTCTTGCTTTTATCTACAAACTTATTGAAATGAAACATTTCCTTGGCTCTGCTCAGGTGTTCGATTTGATGACCAAGCCTCTTAAACGATTTTTGTTGCCTCATACATAAAAGTTCCAAAAATCTCCACAAATGCATCAGATTCAAATTCTTCGAAGTTGGTGATGGTGCATCTTCTTGAAGAAGGGCAAGATTCCTTGGATGATATTTCTAAGCATCCCCAGCCAAGAAGTATACTCAAACCTCCTGACAACGCCAACGCACACTGTCCATTACTACTGGCGCAAGTTGGCGCAAGTTTGACAATACCTTTCATGCGCCCTGTGTTTGGTGGTTGCGACTTTGTTCCATTTGTTTATGGCTCATCAACTGAACGTAGTGTCCACGATCAATGGAAATAAGAGAAAGCCAAGCTAGCCGTACAAATTCTCAAAGTTATGATTGCTTGGAAACTAAAAGGCAGTACACTTTAGACCTGCTGGTGGTAGAATTTCAGCTTGGATATTCAGAGAGCTTTGTGTCTAGCTTTCTTGTGTAGAGTATATATGCATGGAAGTACGATTTAACTTGTATAAGCAGTATTAATTATATAGTCCCTCATTGTGTCTGTTACCTACAGGAATGACAAATTGTCATACCGAGGCTTGATTTTAGCTGAGTGGGAAGGTTGACATCTTCAATTTTGTGTTTGAGCCTAGGCTAGACGCGAGGCTCGAACCCTGAGTCTATGTTCAATTAAATTTATAGCTTTTACCGATAAAGTTAATGTGCAAATTTCTTTAGTTATATAAATAAGTATAAATTTTATGTCTAACTATAACGAGAATTATTTAATTAAAAAATATAATAT
>JAOQML010000197.1:7462919-7499006 GCA_027568935.1 Erythroxylum urbanii
TTTATTATGATTTTTTTAAAAATTATACTTTTATTTGTTAAATTATATTTTAAATCTTGAAATTTACTTGATTTGACAATACTAGCCACAACTATTAAAAGTAACTTGAATGTTTGACTTGTTATAAAATTGACCCGCTATTAACTCTATAATTAATGATATTGTTACGTGGCTCGCCTGCCAATATGCTTGGCTACCAATTATATTGTTTGGTCCTTGACTCTCTGGCTAGCAAGAAATCATTTCAGACTATTAATTTTTGCTTAACCTACAAGAACTAACCATGACCATTAAATTCAAATTGTCCCCTAAGAATTGGCCCATAAATATAGGCTTTGCAATCCATTATGATAGTTTTTTCTACAATTGATGAGTATATTTTGTGAGCCACAATTTGTGAGAGAATTACCCTATTCTTTCCTTCCCTTTTATGAGTTTTTTTAATTCTCTTTTGTAATTTGTGAGAGGTGAGCATACAGGGTATATTTAGATTTAAGATTTTTTTTAGTGATTGTTCTCTCTTGTTATTGTACCACTTTTTGATTATTAGTGGATTTTCTTCTTCCATCAGCTACGGAGGTAGGCTAACACCGAATCATATAAATTTATATGTTAGGTCTCTGTTTGTCTTCTTCTATTTCTTTAATTTGTTTAAAGTCTTATTTTCCCAAATAATATTTTTGTTCCATTGCAATTTACCCTTATCAAATTGGTAAAGCATTGTTAATATTTGTTTGGGATTTAATATGGTGACAACAAAATTTGATATTAAGAAATTTACGCTAACATGAGTTTTGTTATACGATAAGTCAAGATGCGAGCAATATTGAAGCAAAAATAGTTTGCATAAAGCACTATTGGGAAAGAATCAAATTCTTGCTACGTTGGACGAAGATAAAAAAACAAAAATTGATGAGAAGGCCTAGTCTACCATTCAACTATGCTTATCTAATGAAGTTACGCGTGAAGTCCTTAATCACAAAGCAATTACTTAAGGATTTATAGGACAAATTGGAGTCTTTATATATCACAAAGAATCTTACATCCAAATTGATTGTCGAGCATCGCTTGTACACCCTTATTATGGCAAAAGGTATCTCATATTGACAACTTTTCTTCTATCCTTTTGGATTTGGAAAATATGGAGATTATGTATGAGGATGAAAACCAGGCTTTTATATTTCTTTGTTCATTACCTCCATCATATAAGAACTTTAAAGAGACATTAAGTTGCAGTAACAAGTCTCTAAAATTGGAGAAGGTGAAAAGCATCTTTATATTCTAAAGAGCTCTATGGCAAGGAACTCTTTATAAGCCATTATGATAGTCTAGCATAGGGTTTAGTTGTTAAGAGAAGGTCCTCCATAAAGGAGCCTAGCAATAGTAACTGACTGATATAAAAATTAAAGTCAAAAAATAGTCATTTGACTTGTAATTACTGTAAGAAGGAAATGCATATTAAATCTAAATGTTTCAATCTTCACAATAGGAACAAATAAAAGAGTTAAAAAGTGGAAAAGACCACTGAAGCCGGTGTTATGCAAGATGAGGTAAAGATAGTGATGTTTATGTAGTGACTGAAAATGGTGTCAGATCTAAGCGAATGAGTTATTTTGGTGGATAATGATCATCCTTGCAAGGTTGTTGGTATTGATATTGTCAAAATTAAAATGTATGACAACATGATCATAATATTGACTGAGGTAGGACATGTTCCTAATATCTGAAATAATCTCATCTCTTTAGCTATTTTAGATGATAATGGTTGCAGATATTCTAGTGGAAGTGGAATTTTGAAGGTTTTGAAGGGTACTCTTATTGTGATGAAAGCAAATAAAATTACTAGATTGTATTTATTGCAAGCATCTATCATTACGGGGTTGGTGGAAGTTCCTTCTTCTATGTTAGATTCAAATATGAACAAGTTATGGCATATGAAAATAGAAAATGTGAGTAAGAAGGACTTGACAATGTTCAGCAAAAGGATCTTTTTGATGGTTAAAGTACTTTAAATTTAGAGTTTCCTGAACATTATATTTTTGACAAGCATAACAGATGTAGCTTCAGGATAAGGGTTCAGTACAAGAGAGTCAGCTTCAGTATAGGGGTTCATAAAACTAAAGGTTCTTTAAATCATAATTATTCAAATACTTGAGGAATAGACTAATTCAGTGCTAGCCGAGGCAGGAGAAAGAGAGTCCCTTAGATCTGATGAATTTTCCAGCGATCATCATATTTTGCGTCGCTCTCCGATCTCTCCCCTTCTGTGCTGCTTTCATTTTCCTCTTCCTCTCTCCCGTACTCGCCTTTGAGTCTAATCACAATGTAAAGTTTCATCCCATACTCTTAGTCTTGGTTACTCCTAGATCTCTTTCTTACTTTCATTTCATTCAGATCTGTGTGTCTTCTCAACTATTGCATTGTTGGAATTGATAATTACATCATTTCTTAGTTTATGTTTGATTGTTGATTGAGTAGTGGGGATTATCAACAAATAGATGTTAGATGTATTAAGCTTTTGTTTGTCATTTATCTCTCATTTTCCTGTCAGACAACAACTGCTCTATAACTTTTCAAAAGCATTTGATTTTAGTATATTCACGTATAGAAATCAGTATAAGGCTGTACTGGCTACATAGTTATCTAGATTTATTGTTAATATTTTTGTCATGCCGCATTAAGAAGGGTAGGACAAGCTGCATCTCTTTGGTCATTGAGTGGGAATACATTCATCAGGTACGCTTTTATCTTTCGCTTATCAAATTTTCGTGATACTTCATTTACTAACCTTACGCCTCTACCGGTATAAGGCAATTCCATTATATTTTTTTTATAACTTGATACATCAACCTTTTCTTTTATTCTTTTCTATTCTATTCTATTTATTTATTCAATTATTTTAATTTTATTTACATACTTTTTAGTATATCAGTTTTACATTTCTACTCTTTTAATCTGCATCATTTTTTTCATTGTCATATTTACATGTGGATCTACTGGAAACAATCTCTTTACTTTGTAGGGGTACGACTGCGGACTATCAGACCTCCCTAGATTCCGCTTTATTGCGTAATTTCGAACTGGGTATAATGATGACTTGAGGAACATTATGTACTCCTTCTAAAGTCGATGCTTGATGCATGCTTACCTTCATCTACTCTAGGAAGGTATGAGTTTATTTTATGAATTAGAAAAATGAGGTCTTTGTTACTTTCAAGTAATAGAAGGCTTTGGTATATACATAGATAGGTAAGGAAGTGAAGTGCCTCCAAATTGATAATGAGTTAAAGTTCTGTTATGGTGAGTTCAATAAATTATATAAAGAAGAGGGAATTATGACACATTTCATAGTTCATGGAACTCAATAATAGAATAATATAGCCAAGTGATGAATAAAACTCTATCAAAGAAAGTCCAGTGTATCTTGTCTTATTCTAGTTTAACATAGGACTTTTGGGTAAAAATAGCTTCTACAACTTATTATTTGGTGAATTGTTCTCCATTGTGTCAATTGAATGCAAGACTCCGAAGGAATTATGGTTTGATAATCTTCCTAATTATTCTAATTTACAGGTGTTTAGTTGTCATACTTATATTCATGTTAACAAAAAACTTGAACCTAGATCTAAAAAAGGCATAATTGTTATTTGGCTTCCTTATCCAAATCCCTTAATGATGTTATTAATAAGAATTTTACATTTGATGAGTCTGCCATGCATCACTCAGGAAAGGAGTCTGAGTTTCTTCTAACTCAGACGTGTAGAAATCAAAGAAGTAGGTGGAGGTTAAGGTGGAAAGTATGTCTTCTTCACAAGTTGAGTCCATAAAAGACCTATTTCAATTACGCACTTTCACATAAGTGGAAGAGTCAACAGAAGAGGATGAGCATTTCCTTGCCAAAAATAGGTAATAGAGAGAGAAAAATGCCTCCAAAGTTTACAGATTATATTATTTTTGCCTATGCTATTGTACAAGAAATTGAAGGAGCTAGTGATCCTTCCATATACATAGAAGCTGTTTCTTCTAATTATTCTGCCAAATGGATGATTCTTATGCAAGAGAAGGCTGAAGCTCTCCATAATAATGGAACTTGGGATTTGGTGAAACCATCTAAAGATAAGAAGATGGTTGGTTGCTAAGGACTATTTTCAAATACAAAGAGTTGACTTTAATGTTATTTTCTCTTCTATCATGAAACATAACTCTATCCATATCTTATTTCCTCTAGTTGTTATTCTTGATCTAAAGTTAGAATATCTGGATGTTAAGATTGCCTTCTCGCATTGTGAGTTTGAGGGGATAATTTACATGCAACAACTTGAGGGTTTTGAGATTGAAGTCAATGAAGACTATATTTGCTTATTGAAGAAATTAATGTATGGTTTGAAATAGTCTCCTTAATAGTTGTATAAGCAGTTTGATTCCTTTATAAGCAGTTTGATTCCAGAGGCCAATGTGATAATTGTTTATATTCCAGAAATCTCGATAATGGCTCATTCAATTACTTATTACTTTATGTTGATGATAAATTCATTACTTCCAAAAATATGTCTGAGATCAAAAGGAAGTTTTAGTGGTGAATTTGAGAAGAAAGATTTATGAGTAGCCGAAAATTCTTAATATGAAGATTCAGATAGATAGAGTTGCAGGTAAGCTTTATTTAACTCAAAGGAGGTTTGTTGAGAAAGTTTTAGAGAAATTTGGAATGAAAAACACCAAGTATATAAGTACTCTATTTGCTACTCATTTTAGGTTTTTAGCAACTTCGTCACCATAATTTGAGAAAAATAGTGATTATATCTCATATGTTCCTCCGTATTATGTATGTTATGATTTGCACCCTTTTAGACAATACACATGTGAGCAATTTAGTTAGTCAACATATGGCTAATTTTTGAGGATATTACTAACATTTGTTTAGAATTTAGTAGAAATAAGGGAAATGTGGTTGGTTATGTTGTTCAAATTATGTAAGTAATCTTGATAAAAGAAGATCCATTACTAGTTATATGTTTTCCCTTGGTGTGCTATTGGAAAACTTCTTTCTAGTCTACAGTGGTGTTATCCAGCATAGAAGTCAAGTACATTCTAATGGTTGAAGTTATAAAGGAAGCTACTTGGCTATGAAGAAGTTTGTTCGAATTTGCATATTACTGTTGTACACAATCTGTGAGAGAATTACTATATTCTTTCCTTCTCTTTTTTGAGCGCTTCTCTTCTCTTTTGTAAATTGTAAAAAGTGCATATTGGTTACTTGAATTTCAGAATTTTTTTGAGTGATTAGTCTTTCTTGTTGTTGTAACACTTTCGGATTATTAGTAAACTGTATTCTCCCTTTTATTTGTGAAAATGAGCTAATGACGAATAACGTAAAATTTGTGTTTTCTTTGTTTGTCTTCTTTTATTTCTTTATTTTGTTTGTCATAAATAAATATCTTAGTTTCACTGCACCAACGAACTGTTACAAATAAGATTTTAGCCCCAAAAAAAACACTATTATCAAAATATAAAAACTAAATTTTCCATTTCTTTGAGCACGAGTTTGACAGTTTATATATCCTGCCTCACCTTTCCCTCTTCCTATCAGATTCTTTCGGGCAATTCTCCCTGACAAGCAAAATTTGCTTGTATTGGCCTTACCCCTCCGACCAAAGCTTAATATCTCCTCCTTTGCTACAAAACACTTTATTCACATTATCCTCGATCTTACGCCCAAAACCTTCCTTTTTCAATATTCATTACTTTCTAAGAGATTCAACTCTAAATTCTTGAAAAATCTAATTAAACGTCAACAATTGAATCAGCCTTGGTGGCCTTTGAATTTTGATAGGCAATGCTACTGTAGGACTTGAT
Organism: Erythroxylum urbanii; assembly: GCA_027568935.1. NCBI lineage: Eukaryota > Viridiplantae > Streptophyta > Magnoliopsida > Malpighiales > Erythroxylaceae > Erythroxylum > Erythroxylum urbanii. The sequence goes on from JAOQML010000197.1 coordinate 7,468,773, forward strand.
GCTAGATATTTGGGCCCCAGTTCCAAACTCTAGCGGCCCAAGGACATGAAAAGTCATAGAACACGTGTGATGACTGACGAGAATATCCGAATACGAAAACAGAACACATGACAATAACGACATAAACCGATCGATGTTCGTTGAGCACTAGCATCTCACTCTGCCTCAAACCACTGGCCATTTCTTTTCTCCAAGTTAAAAGATAAAAAATGGCGATTCTTTCTATTCCATTCTCTCTCCCAAACCTCAATGTTCGGCGATTCAACAGGTGAGCGTTTCCAGTTTCTATCCACGAAAATTTCGAATCTTTTACTCGTTTCTTAAGATTCTGAAACTCCCAGTTCAGAAATTTCTGATTATTGCATTCTTATCTGAAATCCTGGAGATACAGATCCTCTGGCATGGCATTTGCTAGTGCGAGCAAAGAAAGAGCTACCGTTGGTGTCCGAGTCACCGAAGGTGAAGGTAACTTGCCAAAGGTCGTACTTTCCTCTCCTCACGGTAGGTAAGCGTGTATATGTATGTATGTATGTATGTGTGGACTGATAGATACAGAGGGTGAGGTTTTACTTTGTTGTGTAAAGTTATGAATTGACTGTATCGAGCTTTATTTACAAGTGAGGCGGAGATTTACCTGTTTGGAGGTTGTGTGACGTCTTGGAAGGTTGCTGGTGGGAAAGACCTCCTTTTTGTTAGGCCAGATGCTGTTTTCAACAAGAAAAAGCCCATCAGGTTTTAGAATTTTTCGAAGAATTATCTTCTCTCTTCTGTTTGGTTGTTAAGGATGATACTCATAATCCCTTCACGTGGATAGTGGAGGCATTCCCCATTGTTTCCCACAGTTTGGACCTGGCCCTATTCAACAGGTATGGCAAATGACTCATCTTTTACTGTTCGTTCTTGTGTTTTTGTTTGTCTCAGGGTGTTAATGATGGTTCATTTTGGGTGATTCTGGTGCTGAGTCTTCAGTCAATTTTGTTGATATAATTTGTGGCTTCTCTGAGGTTTAACTTTTACTTCTTTAGATTTAGATAGGGTTTTGGTTTACGTTAGTGAAAGCCTGTCAGTCATATATGAACATTTTCTGTTATTTGAATGAAGATACTACTACTCTAATTACATTGTGCTTATCACGTTGAAAATTTTGTTTACACAAAACAGCATGGATTTGCAAGGAATATGGATTGGTCAGTTTCTGATTCTGAAAATGTTGATGGAAACCCTGTTGTGACTCTTGAGCTCAAGGATGGTCCTTATAGTCGTACCATGTGGGACTTCAGTTTTCAAGCTCTATACAAGGTAATCCATCACTTCCATATTGGTTTAGCAACTCTGGAGGTGACTTTCAAGTGATCTTGATGTGTAATTTAAGACTAAATTACAGCATATTCATCCATTTTCATTTTCTTTCTTCATATGTTCGTCTTTCAGGTTACTCTTGATGCAAAGAGCATCTCTACAGCACTAAGGATTACAAACACAGATAGCAAGCCATTTTCGTTTACCACTGCTCTCCACACATACTTTCATGTGCGTTCATTCCCTTGAAAAAAGTTGTACTAAATAATTCGTTCATGCATCTTACATGAAAATAACCAGTGGCTGTTCATAAAATTTGGTTAGTTATGTCTTACATGGTCTAGATAGAAATTGAATTTGGTAAACTACATTTGTGATCATGCAGGCTTCAGTGGCTGGCGCATCTGTAAGAGGTTTGAAAGGTTGCAAAACTCTGACCAAAGATCCAGATCCTACCAACCCACTGGAGGGTAAGGAGGAAAGGTAAGCGCCCTTTATCTCTCAGAACACATGTCTTCAAGCAGCAGGGAATGCATGGTGTATTATTTGAATTATAGATCATTCAGTAATTGGAAAAGAATCGTGCTTTCCATTCTTAGAGATGAATAATCTAGTAACAAATATTGTTGAAAGACAAAAAGCACAAGATATTGTTGTTTGTAGCTTCTTGTCACTCGGAACCTTTTTTAGTATTGAAAATTGATGAAGATATCATAAGTTTCATTTGACCTCCATCTCATTAAAAATAACTACTCAGTCTATCATCAAAAATTGGGGATTGAACCTCAAACTAATAAGGGTCACAGCTTGACATGTTATTTCCATGTCAAAAAACCTTTTGTCTTGTGATTTAGAGTTTGTGTAAATGTTCTGAAAATAGCAACAGCTTACTCATAAGCTGGAAACTTGACTATATTTTTGCAAAGATATATGCTAACACTTTCTAACTGTTGTGTCAACGACCCAGGGACGTGATCACCTTCCCAGGCTTTGTAGATTGTGTTTATCTTGATGCCCCCAATGAGTTGATACTTGATAATGGCTTGGGGGACGTCATAACAATTAAGAACACAAAGTACTTTCATTTGAACCACTTTTGATGTTTTTCCTAGATTTGGCTGATAATTCCGGCAATGTTGGTGATTGATTTTCTTACCCTTGCAGTTGGTCAGATGCTGTACTGTGGAACCCACATCTTCAAATGGAAGCTTCTTACAAAGATTTTGTTTGTGTTGAAAATGCCAAGGTATTTAAATATTCGATCTATATGTTTAACTTGTTCATATTTCTTAGGGCCTGCTTTGTGTATTCTTGATTCATGTGGTATTATTATGCGGGGATTACTAATGTGATAATTCAATCAACTAAATTGTTTTGTTGAACTTGCTCTAGTATCTAGAAAATCTGTAATATTCAACTTTCTCAGTTTGCAGCTTCCTGTCAAATATTTGTCACTGGTCATACTTTTAACAACTTGATTGTGTGTTGTCCATGCCTGCGACAGGTTGGAAAAGTCCAGCTACAGCCTGAGCAATCGTGGACAGCTACGCAGCATCTTAAAATTGCCTGAATTGTTGTACTTAGTACATGTAGATATAAAGAGATCAAAATAATTCTCTTTTGCCTTATATGCGCTTTCAGGTTGTAGAGATTACCAGTATTTAACGAATCACTCTGCGGCTTTATTTGTATCTGAAACATCCGATGGTCATAAATAAGTTGAATTGTCAATTCAGATTTTACCCTTTTTAGTGTGAAGAAAGTTTGAGATACATGGTCTAAATCTACATGCTTTATCCCCTCCAGTATATCTGAAATCATTAATCATTATCAACGAATGTAACGAAGCCTTATGAAGAAAACCTTGAGTTCAGGAGTATAAGATGATCACTAGATTCTAATCCAGACAAGGACTAGGCAAAGAGAAAGAATAGCTTGCCCAAAACTCATCGGATGAAAACGGTGAAGTAAAACCTCATCACAAATGAATTCCAACGACAAAGATCACATTAAAACAAAACCAAATACTACAAAGTGAAAGCCATTAAAATTGCAGTTCTAGAAGTTGAAAGGCAAAAGAAAAGAAGGAAATGAATTTACAGTTGTAGGACCGTTCAGAAGTAGTTCATTTGATGGCTCGTCAAGTAAATCTCTCGGATTGCTTTCCATCAAGAAACCAACATTGAGATGATGCAAACCAGAAGTATGATGGAAATAACAGCCCACAACCAGTACAACCATGCCGCCTTCTTGTTCTTCATCTGGTTGACATAGTAAACACTATTTGTTCCACCAGAGATGAAGTTACCTGCATTGGCTACATTATCTTCAATATCATCAATCTTCTCGCCTTGCGTCTCCACAAGAACAGCCATGTCAAGAAAGACCTGATGCAGCTTTTGCAAGCTTCTTTGTATGTCCATCACAGCCTCATGCGTCTCTTTGCTTTTAGAATCCACCTCCTTTTTCACTGCCAAAGTCTGAATTGCCCCACCTCCAGAGATCATCTTTTCGATCATATCCTCACTCGGGTCTTCTCCGGTCACATTATAATACCTTCTTTTCAGATCATTTCTAAAATCAGTCACAATCTTCTCTCTCAAAACCTGGAATTCATTCATCAACTCTCTAAGTTTAACTCTCATGCCACTTGTGACTGATGTTCTTGTTCTGTCAATATGACTCCCTTCCCTATACAATTCAGAGATTTTGCGATTGGAGATATTGGATCGGTCAAGCGATTCTAGCCTTGCCTTGACAACCTTGGCCTTTTTGAGGACTGCAACTATGTCTGATTCTATTTGGTCTCTCAACCCACGTAGTACTTTAGCACTATGAACAGACTTGGTCTCTTCATTAAGTGTTTGAAGATTAAACAAGAGATTGGTGATTTCTTCCATTTCAAGCGTGATCCCGTTGGCTTCTTGGAAGAACTGTAGGAGGTTTGGATAGTCGGCGGGGTTGAGTCTGCCGGATTCAACGTCCAGTTCCATTTCAAGATCCTTCTGGGCTTGTTTCTTTAATTCCACATAACTTAAGAATGATTGTGTCATAAGATCATTCATCTTTGCAAAAGTTCTGCAAATTCCACCTGCCAGAAATGAAATGATGATAACCAACTTAGGAAAAACTGAACTTGATATCGATCAGAAACAAAGCATGAATCTTAAAAAGCCAATGAAACTGTAAAAGAGAATGAGAAGTACCCACAAAAGAGATTCAAGATTTTGATCAACTATACTCAAGATGCTTGAGGTTGTCTACGGTTCCCCTGTTGGAAAGAATTCATAATCATTCACGTAGTTACAAAACAATCACTTTAAGATTCAGAAGTAACTCTACAAGAATAATAAATTTAAAAGGAACAAAATGAAAAAGTTCGTTCTTTGAAGTTGGGTGTTGGATATAGGAAAGGAGTTCCGAAAACCTACAAGAAACCATGAAAATGGAAGAGGAAAACAGAAGCTGGGTTCTCTATTAAGTTAAAACCTTGGAGTATGCAATGTGCCTTCCTTTTCGGCAAGAGAACCCGTCGAGAAGCCTCTGATCCTCTCTTTCACTCTCTGATTTTCGAACGTGAGAAAAATGCAAGACAAAAGAATATGTTATGTAGTTATAGGAGTTGTGAAACACTTGCAGATCAGAAACCGAACCGACTATTAGTTGAGTTCAGTTAAGGCCTTTATCATCATTTGAATTCGAATATTTTCGGAATTATATTACGTAGCCGTTACATAGTCTCCCCAGTGGCAATAGGTTCCATAGATGACGAGCTCTCGTATACATGATTTCACGTGCCAGTTGTGCAACTAAACGGCACCGTTGCCCTCTCAGTGCTAACAAAGGTAATTATGTGGTCATTTCTCTCTAGGAATAACTATATTTTCACTGCTTCAATTTAATTTAGTCTGCAATTTTTAAAATTTCTAATTCAAAATTTGAACTTTGTTAATCAATTTATGTCAAAATTTATTCTAATATATTTAGCAAAAGTATGACAAATATAACATAAATAAAATTTTAACTAGACATACAATAAAAGATGACAGTAAAATATAAATTTCATTAAAAAAACATTAATTCTATTAAGAATATTAACAAAAGTCTTTATATAGAACAGTTGAGATTTTATCCTTTTGATTTAGGATAAATGAAAGAGGAAGGTTGAATCATTATAGCATTTTGTCACATTAATCCATGGGTTAGTGCCTAATAGTGCAAGTGGTGGGTATTTATTTCGTATATGGGTTGAACTTCGTGAACGATACAAAGTAATGCAGTGGAGAAGGCATGCATTTTGAAGCATAATTATTTTACTTGCATAAACAGACAACGTCATATGTGCGCGAAATATGTACAGATATACCAAGAAGAAGACTTAAAAAATTATTTCAGTGTACAAATTTTTGTGCACAGGGACAGAATGAATGCATTACAAATTTGAAGCGCCTAGCACGCACGCTCGAGACAAAGCCGGTTTTTCCAATTCTAAGCTAGCTAGAAGAATTAGAATTATTAATTTCTAACAATTACAAAATTTTAATTTATCTTTAATTCTTTAATTAAATAATTTATAATTATAGATTAAAATTGGTATCTAACAATGCATCATTACTACTAAATATTTAAGAATGTTAAAATAATTTTGACTAACATTTTCGTATATAATTTTTCTTTATAATTCAATTATTTCATCATACAATGTTTTGATTAAGTAGAGCTTGAAATTAATGTCTCCTCATTTTAAGTCAAATTATTTTAGTTCTCCGTTATTAGCTATTGATTCAATTAATTACATTTGTAAACTATTTATAAAACATCATTCTATCTTGGCTAAGTATTTATTAAATCAATACTAATCGAAAACAACAAAATATTCTCCCTAATTACTTAAGGGTGATGAATCATATCTTGATAACACAACTATCTTCGTATAGTTCATGCTACATCCAATGACTACTGATTGAACAACCTATGATTAAATAAGTCATAAGAATTATCAAAATATAGCGATCCTTATATAAGATTACTTTAGAGACCTTAAGTCAAATGATCACTTGTACAATCATCACAATGAGAATTCTATAAGCATACAAGTAATGTTTCAAATAGACTTCTCATATCGGGTCAGTTCAGTGAACTTGTTCTCTAACAAGCACCCACATGTTTGTTTAAATATTTTCATTCTTTAGCGTATGAGATCGACAACTTCTTTCATAAGGAAAAATATAATGTATGCTAGTCTTTTTATATTCTAATAATGTCCAGTTTTAGTAGAACAATGATTAGAAATAATTTAGGGATAATACATAAATACAATATGAATATCATAATTATAATCTCATTATAATTTCATTTGCAATGTATAATTATCCTATGAATTTTATCATATATATTTAAACTTGTACAAGATAAAGAATGATTTTAAATTATTTTGTCACTAAACTACAACTAATCGATTACCTGTGGGACATAAACTAATAGGGAGACTAGTACTATAAAAGATGTCAAAGAACGTTTATTTTCTAATGAACTCCTTGAAAAAATAATTACATGGTAGGTTTAGTGAAAACTAGTCTAAAAGTGGTTGTTATAGGAAAAATTAGCGAAATAAGTTTTAAAACTTTAAAATGATGACCTTGGTAAAAATCTAAAAATATGAATTTTTTTTGTAGCTATAATAAGAAAATAAGGCACATTAATGTTGTTTATTATAACTTGAAGGATACAAATAAAAGTGATGACAACAAATCATTTAAAGGCAGCGTTGGGGAAAAGGAATCTCTATAAGATATTCTTTTAATGACAAAGACAAAATTAAGATTTCGTTGTGATTGAATTTTGGATATTACCAATGATTAAAAAACTTAACCAGTTTGGCTCGTTTAATCTTAAAATTCTTGAACCGTCTAACTTTTTAGTTTAGTTTTTAACTTTTCAATTTGATTTACTTTAATAAATCTTATTGTTAAAAATTGATCAGTTTATTAATTAATCAGTCAATTTTTATAAATTAATAACTTCTTATAAACTAAAATAAATTAATTAAGATCTCTTTTTTTAATTAAACTTCAAAAGGATATTCTCTTTTAATCACATTTCAAATTTTTTAATTTTATTCAAAGTTTACCAGGTTTTATGATTGTCTAATGCTGGTTGAACCTTTCAAATCTTAAACCTCTTATGTTACCAGTTTAACTTCCCATTTGATTTTTAAAACATTGGATATTACTTGTTCTTTTCACATATGTTCAAACATAAATTGGTTCTCTACTTATGAAAATGTCAACAATGGGGCTATATTAATGGAGAATAACAAATCTTGTCCAATTCTTGGTATGAAAACAATCTACGGTTAAATACAACAAATCTTATCAAATTGTAGTTGTGATAACAATCTAAATTAAGATGCATGATGTGTAGTAAGAGCTTTAAAAATATTGTAAATTAAAAAAAAACAATTTTAGTAAGTACTAATATGTGCTTAACTGTTAATACATTTAATCTATGACACCTAGTGATTAATGCCTTAAAATGCTGAAGACACTCACTTTAGTTCAAATTTGATTTTAGGTAAAATTCAGAAGCGAAAGAGCTAAAGTGGGTCAAAAACACAATATTTGAGTCGTCTTCTTGAGATTCACACTCACTTGTCGTCATGAAGTAAGAAGAAGAAGGATTAGAGGAAGAGGAGACAAGAAAGTGCCAAAAGGAATGAAGAGTAACATAAATTATGACTTAAGAAGCATCTCACGACCATGACAAATAAGTCATGGGCATGAGAGTGTTGTCACGCCCATGAAAAATGTGTCATGGGCATGAAATTCGTGTCATAGGCGTGACATACCAAGTTACGCCCATGACATGTTGCTAGCTCACCCGAAAACCCTACTTTTTGATATAAAAAATGTTTTGACCGCAGAAATATTATGAAAGGTTTGGAGAATCGTTTTAGGGGTTTTAGGAGGCAAAAAAGGGGCAGAACTCTCATCCTCTGGAGACCCATGGAGAGTTTGGCTTTCTCGTCCCAGTTCAGAGGTGATATCAGCGCCAAGGAACCTGGTTAAACATTTCTCTCATTATTTATTGTTCTTTCTCTTAGGGATTGATTATGTTATTCTATATCTAATGTTTGAGTGTTGTGTACGAATGATTGAATGCTCTATTTTATTATTTTTATGTAAGAACTCATTGCTAGAATCTTTAATATAATACAAAATTACTAAGTTGTCATTTGTAGCTATTAATGATTTCGAATCATTAGGGATAACGAAACCTAGGTTAAATAACCCGAGATTGTGTGGTTTTTGCCTTGATTGATATGTTTTCCTAACTCATGATGCGACTGTCTAATTAAATCTAGAGAGCTTGTTCTAGGTTGTTCAAAAGCTAGGTTTAATTAACGAGTTCTTCTTAATTAAACATGACTAAGGGAAAACTAGGGTTAACAGAGCTTATTGTTAACCTACGATTAATAATTTTTAGGAGAGGTATAAAAACAATAATTCAATGAAATATATTTAACTATGTGTAGGCCGATATTAAACCAATGACCAGGTCGCTAACAAATTCATCGTTTTCTTCATTTGTAGAATGTTTTCTTTAATTTGTTTTCATTAGTTTAGTTTCATTTTATTTTCTTATTTAAAAACAAACAAACCCCCCAATACCTAAACATCAATTCTTTTCATGACAAAAGCTAATTAAACATTCTATGTGGAATCGACCTAGACTCACCACTATTATAATTAGAGGTCTTATTATTTTAAGTAGTGTTACGATGCACTACCAATTTTGGCACTATTTTCGGAGAGGATGATGCTTTGTTTTTTGTTCTTGATTTTAATTGATGTTTTGTATATATTTGTTTATTATTTGTTTTTACATTTATTTCTTGATCTTTTAACGTCTACTTATATTTTTGAAAAAAAAAAGAAAAAAAGAAGAAGAAAAGAAAAGAGAGTCACTGCAAAGGGAGTATGTCATTACAAGAGTATCTGAATTTTGCCTACAGGCCATATTTCCAATCCTATAACCAAGCTTGGAGTGGTCAGCCAAACTTAGCTTATAGATGAGATAGCCAGCAAGACTACTACCTAAATGAGCTGAAAAAAAAGGAAAAAAAGAAGAAGAAAAGAAAAGAGAGACACTGCAAAGGGAGTATGTCATTCCAAGAGTATTTGAATTTTGCCTACAGGCCATATTTCCAATCCTATAACCAAGCTTGGAGTGATCAGCCAAACTTAGCTTATAGATGAGATAGCCAGTAAGACTACTACCTAAATGAGCTGCAGTGTGCACAACAATTCCCACATACACCAAAAGTACCTTATTCTAACTCAGGTACATTTCTGGAACAATTGCTTAATATTATGAATGCTAGCAATATTCAACTTCACAGAGTGTACAGTAGTTCCAACAAGATATAAGGCAATTTTCGTAAGATACAGGGTCTAGAGAGGCAACATAACTTAGGTACATCTTTAGAAGAATTAGTTAATGTTTGTTTTGCTAATAATTTGGGATTTTAGTAGGAACAGATGCAATCCAGCAGGAAACAAGTTTTAAAATCCAGAACTTGGTAAGCCAGATGGGTCAGCGAGCTGAAGTTATCAACCGTCTAGCATCACAAAGCGAAGCAATACAACCATCTTAACCTGAGGAGTACCCATGGGACGTTAGTACAGAGACCTTACAGAGTGGAGAGGAGTTTGAGAATCATGAGAAACCTACTCAAGGAATTGCTTGTGAAGAAAAAGAAGTGGAGAAGGGGCTCGAAGCAGAAAATGATACATCATTTAACTCAAAGGTGAGTATTGAGTCCATAATTATTTTTAAGACTAACCTTTCACCTTTACATAGAAAATTTGAGAAATTAAATGAAGAAGAAAAAAGTGAAGAGACATTTGAGATATTTCCAAAATGTATGGGCTCAATAGAGATTGGAAATTTGAAAATAGGGAAGCCAATATATGTCAATGATTATTAACTTAGGTCTTATCCTAAAGAACCTCAAGAAGAGGAAACATATGTGACATCCAAAGATCACAATTTTGTCACGTAATGAGGAGATAAAGGGGTCAAACTATCGACAATAAACAAAGGTGCTGCTTGGGAGGCAACTTAAGGGAAGGTCATTTCTTTTCCTTACATTTTCGTATTTGTACAAACAAATATTTTATCTTTTTATATTGCTTCTAGGACTATATAGTCATGATTAGAGAGTGCATTGACTAGAAGAATCCATGGCAACTTAGCATGTACTTTTTAGTCTTGTGATTGGTCAATATGCATTATCTTTAGAAGAGTAGTGATTAGTGGTGAACAAAAGTCAGTGAGATTTTGAGTCTTATTAGACTGACACATCCTTATAAGTCTAATTGTCTTTTGTTTATGTATGACCTTCATGACATGTGCATCCTGACTTTGCTTTGATTTTATATTCAAGACCACATTTTATTACATGCATGAACATGGAAATGATATAGGCATTCTTTGTTTCATAAGCTATATAAACCAAATAGCCTACCTACTTATATGATTTTCCTTTTGATAAGCCCCCTTGAGCTTTAATTGCATTTTTTTTGTCCTAACCACATTACATGCTTTAAACATAACAAAATGCCCTACCTAAGCCTTAAATCTAGTGGAGTATTTGTTAATTATTGATGATTGTGGATGTACGAAAGTATAATTATGGAGGTGTGCATATATGTGGGTTGGTTGTATTTGCCATAATGTCACGTTATGAATTCCATTGTTGGTGTATCTTCTTTCAATTTTTATATGAAAAGAAAAAGAAAAAAATAAAAAAGGAAAAAGGAAAAAGAAAAAGAAAAAGAAAAGAAGAAATGTTTAAATAAAAGTAGTTAGGAGGAAAGGCAATTGTTTTGTGAAGTTATTTATGATTAATGTCTCCTCCTAAAGTTGTATGAATGAGTAATTTGAATATGATGCGTATGACGTAAATATGACTTTGAAGGGTCGCTCCTTGTAGTTTTAATGTATTGTCATCAATTGTATGAGTGATTCCTTCTAGTTGGTTATGCTTCATGTGGTTTGTGGTGTGAAAATTTAAATTTGAGCTAGTAAGCATAGTTTTTGCATTCTTTATAGTTGATGTACACAATTGTGAGTGAATGTTGGTTTTTGCGCTTGATGGTATATTGAGTGTCTTTTTGTTTCACTAACTTTGATGTCTTTTATGCTACTTTACCCAAATACACCTTATCTTACCTTTACCTATATTATAACCTTGAAAATTCCTTTGATTCATGATTATGCATATGAACCGTAGTGGTGGAGAAATGAAATGATTTATAAAGTTGTAAAATGTCATAATCATAAATGGTATTTGAGTGTACCCGTGAATCTATCTTATTTAAACATATTTTGTCAAGTCTACCTTTAGATTGCTCAATTTCTAAAGGTGATGAATGTTGATTAATTATGAGTAGAAGTATTAAATGTTGAGTTATTGTTATGGTTTTTGAAAGTTATTCATCTTTGCTTATAACTATATATTCTTAGGAAATATGGGAATTGAGTAAATATTTTGGGTCTATGAATAATTTTGATTTTGATGTTTTGCCCGAGGATAGTCAAAAGCTAAGTGTGGGAGAAATTGATATGTGCTTAATTGTTACTACATTTAATCCATGACACTTAGTGATTAATGCTTTAAAATGCTTAAGACACTCACTTTAGTTCATATTTGATTTTAGGTACAATTTAGAAGCAAAAGAACTAATGTGAGTCGAAAACCCAATATTCGAGTCGTCTTTTTGAGATTCACACTCACTTATCTTTATGGAGCAAGAAGAAGAAGGATTAGAGCAAGAGGAGACAAGAAAGTGCCAAAAGGAATGAAGAATAGCATAAGTCATGTCTTGAGAAACATCCATGACAGTGTTGTCACACCTATGACAAATGTGTCACGCCCATGACATGTTTCCAGCTCACCCGAAAACCCTACTTTTTGGTATAAAAAATCGTTTTGATGGAAAAAACATTATGAAAGGTTTAAAGAAACGTTTTAGGGGTTTCGGGAGGTGACAAAGTGGCAGAATTGTCATCCTTTAGAGACTCATAATGGGCTAGGCTTTCTCGACTCAATTCGTAGGTGATATCGATGCCAAGAACCTGGTTAAGCATTTCTCTCATTGTTTGTTGTTCTTTCTCATAAGGATTGATTATGATATCCTATGTTTAATGTTTGGTTGCTGTGTAAAAATGATTGAATGCTCTATTTGATATGTAAAAACCCATTATTAGAATCTTCAATATAATCCGAAATTTTTATGTTGAGATTCATTTGTAGCTATTAATGGTTTTGAATCATTAAGGATAACGTAACCTAGGTTAAATAACTCAAGCTTGTATAGTTGTTGCCTTGATTAATTTGTTTTCTTAACTCGTAATGCAGCTGTTCAATTAAATCTAGAGAGCTTGTTCTAGGTTGTTCAATAGCTAGGTTTAATTAACGAGTTCTTCTTAATTAAACATGACTAAGGGAAACTGGGGTTAACAGAGCTTATACGATTAATAGTTATTAAGAGAGGTATAAGAATAACAATTCAATGAAATATATTTAATTGTGTGTAGGTCGAGATTTATCTAATGTCGGGTCCTTAACGAATTCATCACTTTCATCATTTTTAGAATGTTTTCTTTAATTTGTTTTTATTAGTTTAGTTTTATTTTATTTTCTTATTTGAAAACAAACAAACCCCCAAAACTTAAACACCAATTCTTTTTATAACAAAAGCTAACGGAACACTCTCTGTGGGATTGACCTAGACTCACCATTACTATAGTTGTAGGTCTAGTTATTTTGAGTAGTGTTATGACACGCTACCAATTACACTTAATCTAAATAGATACATTTATACCAGTATGGGTTAAAATCTAAAATTCACAAAAGGGTGTTACGGTCGAGATCAAAGCCAAGAAAATTGATACTTTATATTTTCTTGATGGAACTATTACTATAGGTACTACTTTAATAACTACATTTTCTTTTTCAAATTCTAACATTACCAAGTTATAAAATGTAAGATGGGGATATATAATGAAAAAGTTATGATAATACTAAGGATGAGGGGGTTAATAGGCAACCAAAATATAACAAAATTAGACTTTTGTGAGCGTTGCGTATTTAGAAAATTTAAGAGTCCACTTTGGTTCATTCACTTACAAAACCAAGGGTGCTCTTATCTATGCTCGTTTGAACTTTTAAAGAGTCCCTGAAACTTCTTTAAAAGTTGGAGCTCAATACGTGCTTATATCTTCATTGATGACTATTATAAGAAGGTACGATTATACTTTCTCAAACATAAGAGTTATGTCTTTATTATATTTAAGTAAAAGAAAGCTCTAATTGAAAATTAAACAAAAATAAATAAACATCATAAGACTGATAATAGTTTGGAATTTTATTCTGGAGAATTTAATGAAATATCTAAAAGTATGGAATAGCTATACAATTGCATTATTATAAGAACACTTTAATACAATGGTGTTGTAGAGCACATAGACAAAACATTATTAGAGAGAGTATAATATGTTATCAAATTTTGATTTATCTAAAAAATTTTGACTGAGGCATTATCCATAACATGTTATTTGGTAAATTGTACTACTTATGTATCTTTTAATTTTCAGACTCTTGAAGAATTATGGTCTGATAAACATGCTAGCTACTCTTATTCGTATGTACTTAGTTGTCCTATAATGATGGTAAATTAGATTAGAGAGTCAAAATAGTATATTTCTTGGGTATGAACCAGGTATAAAAGGATATAAGTTTTTTTGTTCTAATCTAAAATAAAAAAATTTCAATTAATGAGAATGTTGTATTTGATAAATTTTCTATATTTCACCTGAAAAAGGAGTTTATTTATTCCTTTAATATAGATCAAGAGAGTGAATCAAAGAAGGTGGAGATAAAGAGCACTCAATCATGTTCTCCACTACAATCTCATTTTGAATCTAATCAAATATAAGTTGTTGGCTACGAAAATGATGAGGATGACGAGGCAAAGGAAGATAAAACTTCATCATAAGAGTAGCCATGTAACATAACTAAGCATAGATAAAAGGAGAGAAATTAGGATACCACAAAACTTTTTATATCAATTTGTGATATAGCATTATTAGTGGTATAAGAAACATATAATATTGGAGAAAATTCTACATACTCTAAAAATATTTCTTTTTAATGATTCTGCTAAGTGGTTTGTAACTATACATGAGGAGGTTGAGTCCTTTTAGAAAATGGGATATAGAAGCTAGTGAAATTACCACAAATAAAGAAGATCATTGGATACAAATAAATCTTGAAGAAGAAAGTTGACATTCCATTAATAGAACAAGCTAGGTACAATACCTGATTAATTATAAAAAACGGGCACAATAAAAAAGGAAATTGACTTCAATAATATGCTTTCTTATGTATTAAAACATAATTTTATTCATATTTTGCTTACTTCTAATTATATGCATGACTTTCGGTGAGAATAGATTTAACAACTTTTTTTCACGAACTTGAAAAGTAAATTTTTAAGCAATAATCTAAAGGTTTCTGTAAGGCCCCAAATTGTACCCTAATTGGAATGTTACATTGAACATGTAAGGTAGGTGTTAAAAATTTGTGATAACAGTGAGGATTGCATATGACTTGAATTTTAGTTTAATGAATCATACCTAGTGAATTGGAATTAACTGTCACAATTAGAGAATTATGGTATTAATATTGGGCCTAGGTCTTGGAACATATGTCATTGTTACATTACGCAAGGTCTGAGTGGAGATTAAGTGTAAGTACTTAAAAACCCATGTTTATATTGATTTTACGAAGTTCAATTTGTCACGATCGTGCACCCCTGTGTGACACTCAAACTTGTAAGAATCATATCTCTTGATTCCGATATCCAAAAATTACAAACTTTATACCATTAGAAAGCTAAAAGGATAAGCTACAACTTTTATGAATACAACTTTATCAAATTCAGCCTACATCAATATAGTTTTTTCATTTTAATTTGGAGATAAATGGATTAATTATATGGTGACAAATGGCAGCATTTTGCATGGATGAGTGGCAACTCCTAATGGGACAAGTGAAGAACATGCATGATGACATATGCTATTACCATTTGTTGACACCTAGCATTGAAGGAGACGAGTTTCTGTTTTAGCTTATTCTTCACCATTTTGTTCTCTCTCCACCAAAACTCTCTCAGTTCACACCTCCTAGAATTTTTTCTTGCTTTTTTTAGATCATCGTCGTCACTTGAAGTATTTGCATGATATTGTATCAAGGAAGCTAGATCCTGCTATTTTCTATGTTTTTTTCCTCTTGGTCATCTTAATCTTGGAATTGTGATACTTGCTTGAAAGGTTAGAGTGGCTTGATCATTGAAGTAGGAAACTGAGTTAAAGAAGGTATGGTAATATTAATCTTGATTGCATGTTATCATATGAATTATTTGATGTTTGATTGGATAGAATATTTATTGACTTGATGATGAATTGAGGTTTGGACATGAAATTGATGTGTAATTGGGGTATGAATAAGGTGGAATGGTAGTGAAAAGGATGAACCTTGGAGTAAGGGCGTTGAGGGTGTAAGATGTGAATGAATTGTACTGATTTCACTGAATAGCCATCGTTATTTAGGCTATAACTTGACTTGTAGATATCTAAATGGGGTGCGTTTTATTGTGGATTAAACTAAACACATATACCTACAAATTTCATGAAGGAATGGAATTTTGGTTCTCTCCTGAAGGATTTTGAAATTTGGCCTAAAGTTGAATTTAGGATTCTGTTATTGGTTGGGAATAGTATGTAGTATTTTGGGGGATAACTTTAGAAATAATGAACCAAATTGTATGAACTTTAGTTCATTAGAAACTTAAGACATATAGGAAATTGTTTTAGAAGAACATATTGCCCAGAAACTTCAGTTTCCATGTCAAAATGGCTATACAAATCAAACCCAAAACCTGTACTAAGAAAATCTGGAAAAAAAAGGAAATGCTAAACTTGGTTGTGTAATTATTAACATATATAAGGTTAGGATTTTTAACAATGGTTTATGTAAAATTAATTGGGATAAAAAACCTAGATGATGTTAAATTAATGGAGTAAAAGGTAATTGAGTTATGGTTTATTACTAGAGATGATAATATAAAGGATGTATGGTTTAATAATGATGACCATAATGTTGCATTGCTTGGTGTGATCGTGAATAAATGAGTTCTTAAGGCTTATGTATTACGAATTGGATATGGACGATTGTGAATTGGGAATTTCTGCGATAATATTTTGACATTACCTGACCATTAGTTATCCGAGGATTTTGACAGTTGGGATTGTATTGAAATGCTTGCTAATTGTGTGCGTATACTTAATTTGTGATGACTCAATACTTTTATTGATGCATAATTGAACATGTTTGTATTTATAAGGTATGTTATGTTTAATCAAATGTCAATGAATAAGTTCATTTGAATAAAGGCATATGTTGTACTTCTTCTTTTGCATAAATTCTGAAATCTGAAGTGGTTTGTTTTAAAACTACTGAGTCCTAGTTGTAAGTAAATAGGCATACTTAGAAGGGTTATCAGCTGCTTCTGTAATTAGACACTAAGGTGTCTTCTGTAACCAAACACTAAGGTGTCTTCTATGCCAGACACTCCAGTGTCTTTTAATTTTAGACACTTTTGTGTCTTCTATTTCAGATACCAAATATGGTATCTTTTATTTTAGATACCAAACATGGTATCTTCTATACTGGTCCTATTACCCACTTTTGTAAAAAGGATTAGCAATCTAACTTGTTTTGTATTCTGATACATGTTCAGTTTTGATATAAACAAATTTTGATTTGATATAAGATAGATTCTGAATTGATACAAAACAAAGTCTACTATAATACCAAAAGATGTAATACCCCAAACCCCCTGGGAGAATATATGGACATTATAAATTCCTAGTAATGTCATTCGGGTTAACTAACGCTCCAACGGCATTTATGGATATGATGAATAGAGTATTCAGGCCTTATTTAGACCGGTTTGTTGTAGTGTTTATAGATGATATCCTAGTCTATTATAAGAATGAACATGACCATACTGAGCATCTTCGAATTGTGTTACAGACCCTGCAAGAAAAAGAGTTGTATGCTAAGCTGAGCAAGTGTGATTTCTAGCTTCAAGAGGTATCTTTTCTAAGTCATGTTGTCTTTTTTCAAGGGATTAGATTTGATCCTAGTAAGATAGAAGCAATTGTTAACTGAAAGCCACTACGGAATGTGACAGAAGTGAGAAATTTTCTGGGTTTGGCTGGTTATTATCTCCTGTTTGTGAAGGAGTTCTCGATGATAGCATCCCCTTTAACTAAACTATTACGAAAAGGAATGAAGTATGAATGGTCTGATAGATGTCAGAATAGTTTTGATCTACTGAAAAGTATGCTTACTGAAGCTCTTGTATTAGCTTAATCTACTTCTGGTAAGGAGTATGTTATGTTTAGTGATGCATCTAGAAATAGTTTGGGTTGTGTTTTGATGTAGGAAAAAAAGGTAGTTGCTTATGCCTCTAGAAAACTAAGGCCACATGAACATAATTACCCTACACATGATCTGGAGCTCACAGTAGTAGTGTTTGCCTTGAAAATTTGGTGACACTACTTGTATGGTGAAAAGTGTAGAATTTTCACAAATCATAAAAGTTTAAAGTATCTGCTTACCTAGAAAGAGCTCAATCTAAAACGACGACGTTGGTTGGAACTATAAGACTATGATTGTACTGTTAACTACCATCCACGTAAGGTTAATGTCGTAGCTGATGCTTTAAGTCAGAAGATCATTTCGTCATTATCAATGAAGCGGAGTGAATGGGGACTTGTATCTGATGGAGCTTTAATAGCTCAGTTAAAAGCTAGGCCTACTTTGAGAGAAGAGATTTGTGATGTTCAGAGAGCTGATGATAAGTTACAATAACTTATCTTGGCTACTCAGGAAGGTAAATGACATGATTTTTCTGTGAAAGGAAATGATGAATTGTATTATAAAGATCGTTTGTGTGTACCAACTAATGATGAACTGAAGAAAATGCTACTGTTTGAAGCCCATAATATTATTTTTACAATGCATCCCGGTGGAAATAAGATGTATCAAGATCTGAAGCAGCATTATTGGTGATCAGGAATGAAAGAGATGTTGTGGATTGTGTATTGAAATATTTGACATATCAGTAAGTTAAAGTTGAACATCAAGCTCCATTTGGTTTGTTGCATCCTATTTCTATTCCTCAATAGAAATGGAATAACCATGGATTTTATCACGGGAATTCCTCTTACCCAAAGGAAGCATGATGCTGTATGGGTGATTGTAGATAAGTTTACTAAGACTGCTCACTTTCTGTCTGTCTGTCCTGATTATTCATTAGATAGGCTTACAAAACTGTATGTGAATGAAATAATGAGGTTGTATGGAATACCGTTGTCCATTATTTCTAATCGTGATCTTTGATTTACTTCGAGATTTTGGAAAAGTCTGTAAAGAGCTTTGGGCACTCAAGTTAAGTTCAGTACTACTTTCGATCCCCAAACAGATGGACAATCTGAGTAGGTTATCCAGATATTAGAAGATATGCTTCAGGGTTGTATGTTGGAATTCTCAAGAAGTTGGGATAACTATCTTATGCTAATGGAGTTTGCTTACAACAACAGTTATCAGACTAGCATTGGCATGGTGCCTTATGAAGCTCCGTATGATAAAAAGTGTAGAACTCCGGTATGTTGGATAGAATTGTGTGAGAACAAGATGATCGGGCCTGAAATTGTGAAAGATATTGAACAGAAAGTTCAAGTTATCCAACAAAGGTTAAAGCTGCCAGTGATATGCAGAAGTCCTATGTTGATCTGAAAAGGAAAGATATTGAGTATCAGGTAGGTGATAAGGTATTTTTGAAAGTATCGCCTTGGAAACACATACTTTGGTTTAGGAAGAAAGGTAAGCTCAGTCCACGTCATATTGGTCCTTATGAGATTCTGAAGAGAGTCGGACCAGTAGCTTATCAATTAGCTCTTCCTGGAGAGTTGGCCAAGTTACATTATGTGTTTAATGTTTTGATGTTAAGAAACTATCGGTCTGATGATACACATAAGATTCCTATATAAGAAATTCAAATATAACCAGATTTAATGTATAAAGAAGGGTCTGTGTTTATTTTAGCTAGAGTAGTCCGACAACTCAGGAATAAGCAAATACCTTTAGTGAAAGTACTCTGGCAACATCATAGACTCAAGGAAGCAATATGGGAACCAGAAGAGTTCATGAGGGCTCAGTATCCTCAACTATTTTGATTAGGTATGAATTTCGAGGACGAAATTCTTTTAAGGGGGAGAAAATTGTATGGCTCTAAATTGTACCCTAGTTGGAATGTTACATTGTACATGTAAGAAAGGTGTTAAAAAATTGTGATAAGAGTGAGGATTGCATATGACTATTAAGGTATTAATATTGGGCCTGGGTCTTGGAACATATGTCATGGTTACATTACGCAAGGTTTAGGTGGAGATTAAGTGAAAACAATGCTTGTAAGTACTTAAAAACCCATGTTTATATTGATTTTAGCAAGTTCAATTTGTCACGATCATGCACCCTGTGTGACACTCAAACTTGTAAGATTCATATCTCTTGATTTCAATGTTCAAAAATTAAAAACTTTATATCGTTAGAAAACTAAGAGGATAAGCTACAACTTTTATGAATATAACTTTGTCAAATTCAGCCTAAATCAATTCAATTTATTCATTTTAATTTGGAGATAAGAGTACGAATTACTTGGTGACAAATGATAGCATTTTGCGTGGATGAGTGGCAGCTCCTAAATGGGACAAGTGAAGAACATGCACGAAGACATATGTTGTTACCATTTGTTGACACCTAGTATTAAAGGAGACGAGTTTCTACTAGAGTTTCTATTTTGGCTTATTCTTCACCATTTTGTTCTCTATCCACCGAAACTCTCTCACTCACACCTCCTGGAATTTTTGCTTGCTTTTTTGGATCATCATCATCATCACTTGAAGTATTTGCATGATACTGCATCAAGGAAGCTAGATCCTGCTATTTTCTATGTTGATATCCTATGAATTGTACTGGTTTCAGTGAATAGATTTCACTGAATAGCCATCAGTATTTAAGCTATATCTATCCCGAAGGATTTTGAAATTTGGCCTAAAGTTGAATTTAGAATTCTGTCATTGGTTATGAATAGTCTGTAGTATTTTGGGGATAACTTTTGAAATAATGAACCAAATTGTATGAACTTTAGTTCATTAGAAACTTAAGGAATATAGGATGTTTAGAAGAACATATTGCCCAGAAACCTCAGTTTTTATGTCAAAATGACTATACAAATCAGACCCAAAACCTGTCCTAAGAAAATCTGGAAAAAAAAGAAAACGCTAAACTTGGTTGTGTAATTGTTGACATATATATGGTTAGGACTTTTAACAATGGTTTATGTAGACTTAATTGGGATAATAAAAACCTAGATGATGTTAGATTAATGGAGTAAAAGGTAACTGAGTTATGGTTTATTAATGGAGATGATAATATAAAGGACGTATGGTTTAATAATGATGAACATAATGTTAAATTGCTTGGTGTGATCATAAATGAATGAGTTCTTAAGGCTTATGTATTACAAATTGGATATGGATGATTGTGAATTAGGAATTTCTTCGACAATATTGTGACATTATTGGACCATCAGTTGTCCGAAGAGTTTGATAGTTGGGATTGTATTGGAAGTACTTGCTAATTGTGTGCATATACTTAACGTATGATGACTCAATACTTCTATTGATGCATAATGGCATAAGTTTGTATTTATAAGGTATGTTATGTTTGATCAAATGTCATTGGATAAGCTCATTTGAATAAAGACATATGTTGTACTTCTTCTTTTGCATAAAATTCTGAAATATAAAATGGTTTGTTTTAAAACTGCTGAGTCCTAGTCGTGGGTAATAGGCATGCCTAGAAGGGTTAGCAGCTGCTTTTGTAATTAGACACTAAGGTGTCTTCTGTGCCAGACACTCCAGTGTCTTCTAATTTTAAACACTTTTGTGTCTTCTGTTTCAGAGACTTAAGTCTCTTCTGTTTCAAATACCAAACATGGTATCTTCTGTACTGGTCCCGTTACCCACTTCTGTAAAAAGGATTAGCAGTCTAACTTGTTTTGTATTTCGGATACATGTTCAGTTTTGATATAAACAAATTCTGATTTGATATAAGATAAAGTCTGAATTGATACAAAACAAAGTCTGCTCTGATACAATTCATATTTTGATCTTAAGTGTTTATACCCTATTCTGATATTCAGTTCTGAATTCTATATAATCTGTTCTGATACTTAAATAATTGGCACTAGCATGAGAAATGTTCTCTAATGATAGATCATATTTTATTCTGAAATCCATTATGCTTGAATTGTTCTTTAATATGAACCTTTAATGATTGCTTATGATATAATTTGATTCAATATTTGATGTTAGGTCACTGTTAAACAGTTGCTAGTTTATGTATGGTTTAGTTATTCCCCACTAAGCTTTATGCTTAGCACGGTGTTTTTGCCCCATATAGGTTTTGTTAAGAAGACATGAGACTAGGATAATGTCGACAGTAGTGGCTAAGAAGATTGTGTTTTGTTTTGACAAAATGTATATTTGAGTTTGTTTTTTAGTTGTATATGATAAATGAGAAGTTTGTATTTTTTTAAAGGTTTGTAATAACTATAATATAGGATGGATTGGGATGTAAGACATGTTTGTGATAAGTACAATATGAATAATGTATTTTGTTTGTAACTTAACTTGTAATGAAATATAATGTATGTTTGCCTGAATTACTTTTAAAGATGATTTAGAATGCTTTTGTTTGTTTGTACTATTTTTTGTGGCATCCATATATTCTCCTAGGGGGTTTGTGGGTGTTACAGTTTCATTATTGAAAGGAAATAATGTCTGCATGTTGAAGAAATCCTTTTACAAGTTGAAACAATCACTGAAAAGATGATATAAATGCATAGACACATTTATGATTGATTACAACTATTCTTATATTATGACATTTACATTTGTGATACTCTCGTGACATGTTTATTATTGTTAAAGATATGTCTAAAGTTAACATATTAAAATTCTCACTAGTTAGTGAGTTTGAAATGAAAGGCTAATGACATGTTTTTTGCTATTAAAGATATGAATGAAGTTAAAATATTAAAATTCTTAGTGGTTAGTGAGTTTGAAATGAAAGATTTAAGTGTTGCAAAAAAATTCTTAGTATAAAAATTATTAAAGAAAGGGAGATTGTTTCTTATTTAATAAATGCTTAAGAGAGATTTTGCGTGGCTAATTTAAAAATATTAGTACTCCATTCACATTCCACTTTAGACTTTCAACTGCTCACTTAATAGAGACATATACTAATATTGATTACATGTCTCGTGTTCATTACTTTAATCCAGTTGGCAAGATTATGTATGTTATGGTATATAGTGGTCTTGATATTTTACATGTTAGTATTATTAAAAAATATATGCCTAATTCTAGAGAGGAGAACTAACATGTTATGAAGTTAATTTTGAAATACTAACAAAATAGTACAATTATTGCATAGAATTAGACATAAAACAATGATGAGTTAGTTATATTAACTCAGATTATACAAATGATCTTAATAAATGAGATTGTAGTCTTGGAAACAGGTTATAGTTGTTTTATATTATAGAAGTTGCATATATGACTATTAAAGAAGTTTTCAAAGAAGTTATTTAGATAAGAGGATTGTTTATTGAACTTAGTCTAGATTTTGAATTCGTTGTAGTTTATTGTAATATTTAAAACGGTATATATTTAAATAAATATCAAATGTTTTACAAAAAGATGAAATATATTGATGGCAGATATTATTTTATTTTAGATAGTATTTCTTTTAATGATACTAATATAAAAAACTCAATTTATTTCTTAAGCTTCCTCTGTAATTGAGAATCACTTAATACAAAAACATATTGATGGTTGGTGATATTAGTTTTGCAAAAAAAAAACATGATAAAGGAATTAATTAAAATCTTGTACCCTAGAGGCTTCTTTATCGAGATAATTAGAGTTTTCATTTTCAAAGGCTCTATCACATGTAGTAATTAACTATATCCATGTAGGAAGTTATGTTTAAGTAATATATCATCTATATTAGATTTTTCTAGAGATTGTTTAACTAATGTGTTACTATATATATTATATTTTATTATTTATTTTTTTAGCTAAGTATGCAAGTGTTTTCTATAAATATTCTATATGTAGTATTAAAATAAGTGTTGACTACTTGGTATTTTATGTCCATTTATATATAAATAAATTTGTTGTTTATCCCATTATTTTTGTAACATATATTATATGTGCAAATTAAATTTAAGTATTGAAGTCAATATTCAATTGTTTTATTAATGATGATTGAGAACTTTTCCATCCTTCAATTTATAAGCAATTGAAAGCTAATTATTCATTTCGTAACAAAAATTATGTATATTTGCATGATAAAACATTAATGTGTATATACACTATTTTCTTTTCTGATGTAGAAACATAGTATTTCAAATATGGCTATAACATAAAAGAATATTGTTGCTAAGATTAAAAAAAGGTGACAAATTAGACAACAAAATTATGAAATTTAAAGTATGAAAATTCTATATTGCTAGAAGAGAGCTATAGAGCCACCAAACATAATCATGAATATTCTTCAAGGAGGCAACATAATCCAATATAAAAGGGACTAGGATGTATATAAGGTTTGAAAAAGAACTTATTGACTCTCATTACATTGTTGAGTAGTATGGACAATAACATTATGCATAAGTTTAAAAAGTATAAGACTACTAAAGACATATGGTCCATTTTGGCTGCTCAATTTGGAGGCACCTCAGTGAATAATATCAAAGTTGCTCACTATTAGATGTAGAAAAAGCAATATGGTTGTACGATGCAAAAGTATTTAAGGAATATGTCAAATATGATAAGTGAGTTACAAGATGTTAGTCATAATTTATTTGATGAACAACAAGTGCAAGTAGTTATCTATTTTATGACTTAGAGTCAGGAGCATAGGAAAATACACCACACTCATAATGAGAGCATTAAGATCATAAAGGATGCTAGAAGACATCTTGTATTAGAAAAAGAATATCTTGAAGCTTCTAAAAAGACCTTTAAGGTTTATGAAATTGAATCTAGCTCATATGGATCTATAAATAGAAAACTTAAGCATAATGGTAGTCGAAATGGAAAACGGGTAAGAAAATTATCCACAATGGTCAAGACTCTAAAAAAGCCAAATGAAGCCAACATGGGAAAAAAGACCTTTCAAAAAGAAAAATATAAAAAGAAGGAAGTACTACAATTGTATTAATAAGGGTCATATCACTAGTGATTGTATTGATCCTAAAAATGTATAACCTTTTAATACAAATATGTATTATGTGTGTAT
Source organism: Erythroxylum urbanii (assembly GCA_027568935.1). Classification (NCBI taxonomy): domain Eukaryota; kingdom Viridiplantae; phylum Streptophyta; class Magnoliopsida; order Malpighiales; family Erythroxylaceae; genus Erythroxylum; species Erythroxylum urbanii. The sequence continues at coordinate 7,493,641 of JAOQML010000197.1, forward strand.
TTTGTTTTTTTAACTAAATCTTATCTTTTATAGATTGTAGACTTAATAGCAACAAACCATATAGCCAAGGATAAATATTCCTTTGTAGAATTCCATAAAATCCCATATTGAACGTAATGGATTCATATAGGTGACAACTCAAAAGTTGGTGTACAAAATGTTAGCACTTGGAAGTTAGACATGTATGGTACCTAACCCTTAATCATACATGAAGTATGCTCCAAGGATTTGACAGAATCTTATTAATATGTTGTTATTAATTAAACTTAGATTTAATGTAAATATCCACAATGTATTATATTAGATATTGCTTATCAAAGTAGTAATATAAGTTATTCCTTATTGACATCCCGTGACTCAAATCTCAATACAATTTTGTAACTTGTTGGATTATATCACATTGATAAAAATTAAATAATTCAATTAGCTAAAGAAGCATTTTAGGTGATTTAAATCTAATAGATCTACGTCTTTATGAAAATTGTACAGTTCATCAAATGGAAAGAAAGCTATTTGGAAAGGGAACAAGAGCTTATAATATATTGCAATTAATTCATTTGGACATATATGGTATAATGATTTTGAGGATAAGGTATGGGGTTATATATTTTATTACTTCTATAGATGATTGTACTTGATATGGTCATCTATATTTGATTTCACATAAATCAAAAACTTTAAATTATTTTATAAAATATATGAATTTGGTGGAGAATCTATTAAACAGGACAATAAAAGTATTAAAATCTGATCAATGATAAGAATAATTGTATGACGAGTTTAAGATGTTATATGATAAAAAAGAAAAAAAGATAATTAACTATTCCTTGAACCCACAATAAAATGGCATTGTAGAAGGATGAAATAAAACATTTCTAGAAATAATTAGGTCAATAATGTCACAAGAAAATGTAACCATCATCTATTAGGGTGATGCACTACTCATAATCATCATGTATTTAATTATGTGCTTGTTTAATCAATTATAAATACTTTGTATGAGTTTTGAATAAATAGAAAACCTAATATTACAAGCTTAAGGCTATAAGGTTATATTGCCTACATTCATGATCCCTTTTGCAAATAAAAGAACTCCTAAAAGGAAAGAAAAGTAACTTTATTAGATATTTTAAACACTCAAAAGAATGTTTGTTCATAATTTAACAAGGTTATAAAGGAGTGACTGAACTTTAATTACAGGAAGTCAAATTTTTAGAAAATGACCTTTTAAAGTAGGGTGAAACAAGAAAAAGCTTTTTTTTATATGAGACTATTGATGAAGATGATTGTGTTACACAAAATTAAGAAAAGGGACTCTATCTGAGTAGGAAAATATAGAAAACGAAGAACAAACTTAAGATCAATTTAAAGAGTAGCCCAATAAGAGTTTACCTATATATTAGTAGGAAAAATTAAGCCATTGGTGAATTTTTATCTCATGAATCTCATTTAAGTAAGCAATCATAGAATAATTTCCTAATTTCTTTATCAAATAATAAGAAAATTTACATAATTATCCCACAAGAAGAGGGTACGCTAAAGAATGTAAATGAGGCTCTTAATAGTTATGCTAAAAAAGAATGCATGAATGCAACGAAGGAGGAAATGACTTGTTTAAGTTATAATTAGGTACAAAACTTACTTGATCTCCCCAATGAGTGAAAACTATTAGGAACAAAATAAGTTGTCAAAATAAAGTTGAAGGTTGATGATAGTATCAAAAGATACAAGGCGCGACTTGTGGTTAAAGAATATATATAAAGTGGTAGGAAATTAATTATAAATTGACATTTTTCTAGCTGTAAGGTTTGTTTCAATTTAATTAATCATAGTTATAGTAGTTAACTTAGATCTTGAATTACATCAGATAAATATAAAGACTACTTTTCTTAATAAAGAATTAGAAGAAAAAAATTATGTGAAACAACATACAGGTTTCAATATAACAGGCTAAGAACATAAATTATGTCAATTATTAAAATCAATTTATAACTTGACGCGATCTTCAAGAAAGTGGTACGTTTGTTTTCATAATGTAATTATTGTATGATTTTCACATAAGTGATGAAAACCACTGTCTATACATTAAAAGATCCAAAGATAAGTTTATAAATTTATCTTTTTATATATATGATCTTATGATTGCTTGTAGTGGCTATAAGTTTATTAAGTAAGAAACTAGTTCTCATCTAAATATGAAATAAAAGACTTGAGTGAAGCTGCATACAATCTTAGAGTAAAGAATTCAAGAGATTTTTTAAAGAAATCATTGCCTCTTTCATCAGAGGGATATATTCAAAAACTTCTTGAATGATTCCATATGTAAGATTGCAAGTCAATAGATAATCCTATTATCAAAAGAAAAGGCCTTAGTTAAAAGTTTTTTTTCAAAAACGACACAAAAAATGGAAAAATAAAGAATGTTTCCTATTCTAATATAGTTGGAAATATTTTATATGCAATGATATATATAGGACCAAATATTTGCCACAATATTAGAATAGTGAGCATATATCAGTTACATCTGGGTTAAACATATTGCAATAAAGAGAATATTGAGGTATTTAAATTAATTACACATTGTATTATCAAAGTAATGACATAAATATGAAAGAATATATGGATGCAAATTAGGGAAGAGATTAAGGTGAGCAAAAATCTACCTCCACATTTGTTGTTTTACTTAATAATGATGCAATATCATGAAAAGGAATTTATATGAAGGAAATTAGCATGTATGCCCTTAGCCACCTCATTCCTGATTGATTTCTCACTTAATCGATCTAATTCTATATTGCTTTATTCACCGAAAAGCTAAATTTATAATATTTTCAGCTACATTTTAAGAAATCATTTGTCTTAGACATTTCTTGGTTCATTTGAAAAACTAAAATTGAAACTAATCAAGTATTAATTAACTATGTTAGTCGAACAACAATAGCTTATACTAAATATTCCAGATTTCATTGCAAAACCAAACATATAAATACCAAATATAATTATGTAAAAGATTTAGTTACACTGGGTTTTATAATTTGCGAGCTTAAAGTATATAACTATATGTGATATAGTGGTGGATTCAATAATATATATAATTCCAAAATATACATATATTAGATATGTGAAGTCATTAAGATTACATAGATATTGACACATTATTAATGAAAATTTCTTAATGTACGTTCATTCATTATATTATCATATCTAATTGCATAACATATGTTGACGTTGTTTATTATATGATCAGCATTATGTAACACTTAATTCAAAGTATGTTTTCTCTGTGTGAAATATTTTGAACATGATTCAAAAAGTGTGTCATACAACTAAGAGATTAGACGCTTTACATAGGCAGTCACCTCAAAGTATTTGTAATAAATAGAGATTAGATAAGTTTGAAGTTTATTATCTATGCTATAATGGATAGATTGCCTTAAGTATTTGTAATAAACAAAGATGAGATAAGTTTGAAGTTTATTATCTAGGTTATAATTGATAGTAAGAAACTTAAATAATAAATTTCATCTTAAATAATAATAAAAAAAGAAAATTATTTTGGATTGATTAAATAATCATTATATGTGTCTTAAATGCCAAAGTTTTTCAAAGATGAATTTTAGTGTAGATTGGTAAATTCACGTTAACCATTAAGTATGTTTGAACTAATATGTGTATGATATTTTACAAATATAAGATCCATGCTAAATAAAAAGAAGTTAGTACCATAACACGGGACTCCTACTATAAGTGTAGAACCAACTATCAGAAGATCTAAACTGACATTATTTGAGACCCTAAAAGTTAAATGAGCCTCATAATATGCCCTCATGGTTATTGTATAATTCTTAACAATTAAATTTAATCTTTGTTACTTTAAAATGTTTTCAAAGGATCATATATATGATGTGAACTTATGGGTTAATTTTAGAAAGTAAAGTAAAAACAATTATGGAGAATTTAAAATAAAGGAAGATTATTTTGATTGATAACTGAATAAAAGAATGTATTCAAAGATGGCCATTATCTCTTAATAAAAGAATTGAATACAATTATAACATAATGAATGATGACTTATAAACACCCATGAAGGGTATAGTAGTCAACCCTTTTGAGATAACTACCAAAGGTAGTTACACATTTAAAGGGGATGTTTGAAGAGTTTGTTTTTTACTTCTTCAATGCAATAAAGAGAAGAGTAGAAACAGAAAAACTCTCTGCAATAAAAATTCAAAAAAAAGTTCTTTAGTCGGTAGAAATCCAACATAATCCAAGTACGTGATTTTGTTTTATATGCATATGAAACGATCCTGGTTAACATGATCTAGGTGATTATGTTCTTGTTTAATTATTTCTAACATTGGTATCAGAGCATGGTTGTGTTTTTGTTTATATGCATGCTGACGAATCTGTGTTAAACTTTTTATGAATTTGTCATCAAGTTTTGCACTGTTATTATACATTACCTTTTCTTCTTCTACGGTTGTCTTCTGTGCCAACTATTGGTGTTTTAGTTTCTCTTTCATTTGTTTTTTTCTTTCTTCCTTCCTTTCATGAAAATCCAATCTAATCGAAGAAAAATAGAATAGTTTTGTGTTTGATGTCTGGTTTTGGATTTTTCGTTGCTGGGTGGTTTTTTTGGATTTTCTTTGTTGTGTGGTTTTGTTATAGTTTTACACTATTTACCAAAAGCAAGAATCCAAAGACAACAGTAACAAGAGAAGGAAGAAAAGAATAAGAAAGAAGTAAGAAAAAAAAACAGAAGAAAACGAAACACAGGTAGAGAAGGAAGAAGACAACAAAGGGGCACATGTTTTTTGTCTTTTTCTCAAAAGTTGTGTTGAGAAAAATGTTTATTATTTTTGTTGGATGTTTTCAACTTGGAATGCCATCATCTGCATGAAACGAAAAACTTGATATGGTTTGAGGGCTATAACACTAGGAAGGGATGGATTATGGCATGATAGAATAGTTTTAAAAAAATCACAAAAACACCCAGAAAACTCAGTCTGCATGATAAGGAAGAAGATGGGGCGCGTGGTTTCAAGCGTGCCTTATCTGACAAGGCCAGGCAGTGGTTGGCGCGTGGGTTTTTTGGCCCAAAAACGTGTTTTTGGGCTAGCTTTTGGCTCTTTGGGCCATTAAATGGTTAGCTTGGGTTATTAAATGATTAAAGCCTCATTAATCTTTCTACTTTACACAAACTAAGTTGTTTAGTTAAAATTAAAAAAGGGGGTTTCATTAGATATTAGTTTCTAATTAAACTATAAATTAGAAATAAGTTTCTAATTATATTTGAATATTAGAAATAAGTTTCTAATTAATTAGAAATTAATAGCACAATTTGAATAGTTCAATAAATTGCTAAT
>JAOQML010000197.1:7504388-7514703 GCA_027568935.1 Erythroxylum urbanii
TTTATCTTTAATTTTATATTTATTTTTAATTTCTAATTAAGCAATTTATTTTTATAGAATAAGATTGATATCTAATAAAATATCACGATCACTCAAATAATAAGAATGTTGATGTAACACCCAAATAATAAGAATTTTGATGTAATTTTGATCAACTTTTTTTATGCATATTTTTTATTATGTCTTTTTTTTTTGGAAAATGAAAGAATTGATTAGATTACTCTAGCTGAAGCTACAACAATATTGCAGTATTCGCGCCCACTATGGATTTCTAGCTAGCTAGGTGCTTCTAAAAAACGCAGGGTAAAGAAAATGAAATTTGATTACAATTCACAGCCACTATAAAAACAAAAAACAGGGGTTATAACTTCCACTTAGTTCTCAAATTTGCGGTAAGTAGAGAGGCGACATTGTTTCCTACCATTGTCGCTCGTGTCTAGTTCACAATATTCTCAGCTAGGTGGTACTTGTCAAGTTCCTTTTATTAGTAGATTCGACAGCTGCGTTCTTTCCATATCACGTATATGGAAGTGATGAATGTCAATTTACGAAGTACTGCATTCTCCTTGTTTGGTTTGGAGAAGTTGATGAATAGATTGAACGTTTGCTCCTACTCAAAGGAAGGGTTCATCGCATCCACCATATGTTGTATCCTACTCCATATGACTTTAGTGTATTCACAGCCGAAAAATAGGTGATCACGATCCTCATTCTCATTACAACATAATACACATGAAGTTTCAGTCAACCGAAACCACCTGCATTTTGTACGGAGTCTGTTTTTGATAGCTGACCAAGTAATAAGGGAAGCTTTTTGGTTTAAGGAATTTTTCCAGATGTACCGTGGGACTTCCACCTTAACATCCCTGAATATCCTATGACATGATTGATTTGTAGAAAACCCTTGCTAGTTTGGAATAAAGTTACTTGCTATTAGATTTTTTTGAATTTCGCGTGGATTATTTTTGTTATTATTGTATTTTTTATAAAATATTCGTTTAAGAGTAAATTATTAAAAAATCTTACAATTTTACAATAATAGTTTAAACTTTAAAAAATAAAGTTAAAATGTTGAAACTTGAAATTTTCGTGAAAATAATATATCATTAGACTCCCTGCTAATTATGCCAACGTAATTAGCCATGTCAATTAACTCTCTCTCTCTCTCCCTTTCCGTATGAGTCTCTTCCTTTCCCACCTTTTCGATCTTCTCCAGCAACGAAGTTTGCAACCTAGTGAATTTAACCTAAGAAATCATACTCACTTATCTCCCTATCATTTCTTCATTATGCTTCTCGTCTCTCAACTTTAGTATAGTTCATAGAGAAAAGCCAAGGCGCATCACTAATAGGCCTAAGAAGCAAAAAATCTAATCCAACCATACTGAGAATTTAGAAATTTTGAAGAAATAGTCCAGTAATATTAATGTTGGTTTATGCCCTACAACAATCAGTTAGTTATAGCTTAGAAAATAATTATTTAAAGACATTTTTATCTTATACATATTTAAATATATATGATAACGTTCATGGGATAAATGTAAATTAAAATTATGATGAAATCATAATTATAAAATTCATACATTTATGTATCCTAGATTATTCTTAGAATTCATATTGCATTTATGTATCCTAGATTATTCTTAGTCATTATTCTATTAAGACTAAACATTAACAGAGTGCAAAAAGACTAGCACATGTTATATTTCTTTCTTATGAAAGAAGTAGCCTATCTCATAGACTAAAATATGAAAATACTTAAACAAATATCTAGGTGCTTGTTAGAGAATAAGTTCACTGAATATAAGAATTCTATTTGGAACATTACTTGTACATCTGTAAAAATTCTTAGTGTGATGATTGTATAAGTGATCATTTGACTTGAGATCACAATGTATCTCATATAAGGATTGTTATGTTTTGATATTGCTTATGACATATTATAGTTAAAAGTAACTTAGTCGGTAATTATTGGATTTAGTATGAACTATATGAAGATAATTGAATGATCAATATAGGATTCAGCACCCTAAAGTAATTAGGAAGAATGTTCTAATGTTCTTGATTAATATTGATTTGAAAAAAATCCTAGACCAAAGTGGAATGACATTTTGTAAAATAGTTTACAATTGTCAATAATAGAAAATACTAATGGTAGAGAACTAATATGATTGAACTCAAATAATGTATACGCTAATTCTATATTCTATGTCTAATTGGAATATTATATGATGAAATGATGACTTATATGGAAAAATGATGGAAAGATTAGTAAACATCATTTTGACATTCCTAAATATTTGAGTTATCATATATAATTGCTAGACGTTAATCTTAACTCATAGATATCAATTATTTAATCAAAGAATTAAAGAAAAATTAAAGGAATTCAATTTATTTAATCTAAATATAATTGAGGGTTATAATTTACATCCATTGCTAACAGATTTAAAGACCTAATGGATTACACAAAGAATGTGTTGAAGAGAGAAAATATGTTTTAATAAATTTGGACTTGATTATAAAGTTTCAAAAACTTGACGATTAAAATATTAGATATTAAATTAATAATGATCAATAACATATATTAGATTTTATTTGGAAAAAAATTGATTTTTAATTAGAACTAATTGTAATTTTAATTAAAGTTTAATTAAAATTAAAGAAATTATAAACTGACTTAGGCTTCAAGGAATGGTAGCACTTTTTACGTAACCTTCTCTACAATAGTTATAGAGTTTTCTTAACATGTTCTATTAATATCAATAGAGGCTGGACAAGTATGAGGTTATGTATGAGGTTATAGTGGTTGAGGTGAACCAGTTTCAGAAATAATTTGAAGAAAACAATAAGAAAGTTAAAGATAAACGTGATTAACACATCAACAACATTAATAAGATGTCTAATGGCCGGTTACTTTTTTAGACAAAATTGAAAGTTAGAATGCTTTAGCATCACTTTTAAATTGAGTAAAGTTAAGATTTTTTTTATAATTTACCCTTCATTTTACTGTATAATATTCTAGTTAGATATAAAAGTATATATTTAGTGTCTATTCTATTTAAGTTTAATTATATTATTTCTCCAGAAACAGTAATTAATTTTTTATGACTTTTGATTGGAATTGTTTTCCAAGTATCTTTCTAATTTGATTAACAATTTTTAAAGTAATATTAATAAAAAATAATACAATATTCTCTTTAATTATTTTAAGGTGATAAATTTTATATTAATTACCTAACTACCTTTATCTAGTTCATATCGAAAGACTACTGCACATACTTAAGCTAATTCTTAAGCAACACTAAAATTTAGGTAGGAGATCAGAAGTAATCTTAGTCGATTATAAACTGAAAACATTTAGCTTCCCAGGAAATGGTGAAGTAATGTTACGAAAAAAGACAGTAAACAACGTGGGTAAAAGCAAATTAATGATACTCTTTCACTGTACCAAATAAAAAACAAAATCTGCCTATAATTATCTTTTCATTTTATTTCCTGACATATTCGGGAGGTATTAAAAACAATTACACATAGTCAATAGAATTTGCTGTCAGAACAAAAATCATATCAATAGTAAAATAAATAGCTCACGGGAGACACCATCAAGACACCATCACATATGCCTAGACTCAACCAACAAACCTTGAAAAAAGCTACGACTAAGGGTTATTACGTGTTTACGTAAGATAAATCTCTTAAAAAAAGATAAAATAGTTTGTATATCTTGTATACATGGGCGTAATTTTGGAATGTTTCAGAAAGAATGCGATATTTTCTAGATGTCTTAGGGTGAATACAGAAGGAGACATAAGTATGTTCTTTTTTAAAATAGAAAATAATTGACCGAGTCAAAGTAGATGTCTTTGGAATAGATGTGTTTCCGTAGAAGAAATAGTTTTAAACACATTCATATCATAGACCGTGTCTAAATATGTAGAGAAGTAGAAAGATCCACAAACTAGAGACACGAGTGTGTGGCTAAACTCATATCCCCGTAAGAGGAGAAATAGTGAGATGCACAACTATGTCCTTTGTCGTGTCCACGACAATCAACTTCACTTGGAAACAAATTCTGTGAGAATTTTTGGACTTGTTAGTATCACGGTTAAGTTGAGTTAGGTTTAGCAAAGGGCAAGTTGAATATGAATGTATCGATTAGAAAAAATCTGTAATTTTTAAGTAAGTCTTGATTAATCAATAATGAAAACAATTGGTCTAAATTCCCAGAGATATACATACATAAAATTAGTTGAACCTTATTAAAGTTTTTTTGTTAATTTTGTTGTTTCTTTCTTTCATACACATTTATTATTGGTGCATACACCTTATTTATCAACAACTGGTATCAAAATATCATTAAGTTAATAATGACATCAATTTCAATGTTTGAAATAGAAAATTTTAACAAGATTTGGAATTTTAGACTTTGGCAACAAATAGCAGACTTGTTAATGCAATAAGGATTGTTGAAAAGGCTACAAAAGAATAAGTTAGAAGATATGAATGAACTTGATTGGGAGGTATGTAGGTGTGAGCAACTAGAATCATTTGATTATGTCTGGCAGACGAGGTCATGTATCACGTCTTGAAGATTGCAGCCCTTATGAAGATATAAAAGAAGCTCCAAAGTTGATACATGTCAAAAACTCCTATAAAAAATTGCACATGAAGTAAAGACTATATAAGATAAAGATGTAAGAGGGAACAGATCTAAAATAATATATCAATGCATTCAATGACATAGTTAATGATCATTTGAGGCTTGAGATGAATATTGTAGATGATAATAAAGCAATCATTCTGCTTTATCCTTTACCTTTTTCTTATAAATATTTTGTGATCACGCTCACATTAGGTAAGGAGAAAGATATTATGGAGAAATTATTCCTACTATATTATTGGATCCCAATCAACAAAGATCTAATACTGATGAAAGTTCTCAATTAGAATGGTTGTATGTGAGGAGAAACTAGGATCATGGGAGAGAGAAAGATGAGCCATCTTTTATGAAATTCTAGGTAGAAATCTAAGGTGGAAAGACATTATGGTGCTAGAAGTGCGAGCAAACTCAAGGTAATAAGAGTGATTATCCAAACAAAAAGGAGTAAAGGGATGAAAGAAAATTTGATAATTTGTTGATGTCTATAAATATAGTGTAGAGTAAGAACTCAGATAGCAACAATGGAGACATATTCTACATTTTAACTAGTCAATTACAGTACTCAATAAGTTCTTGATATAAGATGCTTACATTATATGTCACAAAACAAGAATTGGTTTGTGATATATACATCAGGCAACTTTGGGATTGTCTGAATGGAGGATAATAAAGCTTTCAAATTCACCATGATATGACATATTAGTATTACGATATTTGATGACGTTGTTAGGATAATGAGCAATGTTTAATATGTACCAAATTTGAGGAAGAACTTAATCTCTTCGGGACCTTATATGAGAACAACTTGGATATAAAATAGTAGAGATAATATTAAGGAGGTAAAAGATGTGATGATTATGATGAAAGGCAATTAGCTAAAAACATCTACATATTAATATGGAATATAGTTTTAGGTAGAAAAACCCCCAGTAATTAAGTCAAAGGAAGATAGTACTACATTATAATACATGTGGTTGGATAATTTAGATGAATGAGAGATGAACTTTATAAAAGGAGTTTATTGAAGGTGAAAAACATTAAAAGGTAGACTTCTACAAGTTTTTGTGAACTTAGTAAAAGGTCTAACATAACATTTAAAGACGTGTTGTTTGGACAACGATATATATTGAGCCAAAAATATGGAAAGAACATGCAAAGGTTAGTAAAGAACATTATTAGCTCAAAGGTGATACAAGTAGAACTAAAGTAGCCTAAAATAGATGTTAAGTGGGCTAAAAATTTTGATTTGGAAAAGAGAATAATGTTAGGAAAAAACATCAGCTTGGTATAGTAAAGGATAAAGTGAGATGGACCATTTAGCAATTAAAAAGATATGGTTGGGAAGACTCAATCATGTATACTACTATTAGTGATGGTGATCTATCGACTTTTAAGAGACTATAGTTAACTAGGAGGAAGATAGATGTATAAGAGCTATGATGAAGGATATTTGTATTTGATCAAATCTTCTTAAAAAAATTTCACACTTTAGAGAGTACGATTGACATGTTGATAAGCATATTATGAAGGAGAAGTAAAAGAATCATTTGGACTTAATCATTGTATCTAGTTGTTAGCTATAGTTAGAACCTATCTATATAGAGTAAATTCGCTAAGGTGGAGATTATTGTGTATGATTCATATACATAGATACAATCCCTAAGAGTTTTAAGAAGAACACAATTGTTTTCTTAGATGCATTTGGATTAAATCTGAGACATGGGCATGATATAAAGCGTGTTCCTTTCTAGAAACTAGAAGTAGGTGTGAGTTGAAGATATGGGCATGTTGGCAAGAAAGAATATTTTTGTAAAAAAATAAAGTCTAAGTCATGATCGTGTCAAAGACTTTATCCAAGTATACTGATTCCATATCTATATATGAGGAGTAATAATGCGATCCACAATCTAGGTTATGATCATGTCTTACGTCATTATTAAAAATAGTCAACCTTTTACGAAAACATGCCTTTTACTAGACTTCAAACTCTAGGAGGATTTTAGGACTTGTTAAAATCATAGTTAAGTTGGGTTTAATAAGAGCAAAATTAGGTAGAATTGTACCAGTTAGAATTTACAATTAACTATAATTATGTAAACATAGACTATAGAGAAAGGAAATTTATAATCTTTAAATGAGTTTTGATCAATCAATAGTGGAAATAACCTCTTTAAGCTCCCGAGGCTATAAACACACTTAATTAATTGAACCTTGTTAAAATTATTCTTGTTGACTTTATGCTTTCTTTCTTTCCTACAAATCTATTATTGTTGCATATACCTTATTGTTCTTACTACTTTAAGTTGCAATTTCTTGTATCAGATTATTGTAGATGACATGCAATAAATTTGTGTATGTTATAGCTTGAAAATTTAAAAGATTATCTATCTAAAATGAATTATAGATTTAGTATATAATTGTGGTAGGCTAAAAGGAAATGTTTCTCAATTCTTGTCTTGAAATTTCCAGTTAAAGTCAACATATTCAACTTGAAGATGTATGTCTTTTGTGGCTATTTATATAGGTTATTACGTTTTACAAAATATAAACATTTTAGAAATATTTATCACAGGTTAATGACATGTTCAATACATTTCCATAAACCGTACCCATAAGGAATCGTAGTTGGTAAGAAGTAGTGCTTCTTAATGAAGTATGCCGCTAGTCAAGGAACTAGTTGATCTACAAATATCAGGTTATCTAATCTCCTATTAAGCGATCAATTAGATATATTAGAAAGTTTTTATATTACAACTGATGCATGATATCACATAATAAGCAGCTGGATTTAATGATCCACTCAGTAAGGTAAATCAACTAGCCAAGTAAATTAATATTATAACTGTCATCAAACAATCTAGAATGTCAATCAAGATCATACATTACCATTTCATTAATAAACATTATTTACATTCATTGGAAAGAGAACCTTTTCATAGACTGATTACATTAAAATTTGTAAGTTTCATAAAAAAAATTTCCTTGGGATATCACACACTTTTGTATCATATACTAAGTTTGCTAGTTATAGCCTCTATAACTATATTGAAGCTGAAGAAATTCCATCCACTTTTGTATCATTTCATGAATTTTTTTGCATAGGAAAACACTACGATTTCATTAAGAGGTCAGTTTTAGAGATGAAAATACCAAAGGCATGACGGAAAATAAAATTTGCTCTTCAAACTTGATATAGTGCTATCTTTAGGTGTCATAAGCTAGGAATAATATGATAAGCTAACGAGTGTGTTTTCAACTACTAAAATTTTCTTTATTACTTATTTATTACCCACAACTAAGGCAGGTGCATTTATCACTAATACTAAGGTTTTAAAAATCGGACCAAATCGGTCAGTCTAATCAAAAAAAGTCTGAACTAGTCAGTGGTTCGATTTGGTTTTAACAAAAAATCTGTCAGTATAAAAACTGGTCAATTTGTTGGAGAATCGACTAGTTTTCATCTAATCGGTTCCATCGGTTCAGCGAGACAAAGACCATGCAAAAATACGCTAGTCAGTTGTCTCGCCAGTCGCCCCTCTTCTCTTCCTCCCTGCTTCTCTCGCTTTCTCGCACAAAAGTAGAACTCGTTGCTCTTCTCTCGATCTGCAGAAGAAAAAGAAAAGCCTAACAAATCTCCATTTCTCCATTTCTTAGGACATGCAAGAGTTGGGTCTTTCTTCCTCTATCTTCCAACCTATTCTTCAAAGATTTTACTTTGCATTCATGGTATAGGACTCCAAAATGAAGCTGTGAGGCCTGATGAATCCAAACAGGAAAATTAGAAGAGTGAGAAATCGATGGGACTTTTGTCTTTGGATTGACAACGGACATCATTTGGGGTTATCTCCAAAAATATTGTTTCTTAGACAAAAATGCAGATTTTGTCCAAAAATCTGGAACTTGTTGTCACTCCTTCTCGATTCTACTTGCAACAAAGAAAACCTATTACATGGAAATTATTAGCCACAAAGCCTACATTCTCCAGGAACCCAATTCGTGAATTCTCACTTCTTCTTAACCGTTGGACCCAAACATTTATCCTTTATTTCCTCTGCATCTAAGCTAAAACCCTTTTGCTCAACGACTAGTTCTCTTGATTCCAAGTTAGTGAGAGGTTGCATAGCTGATGTTGCGTAGCTTAAAGAGGACTGGTTGGACTCTCTCACTAACCCTTTTCCTCATAGAACTCAACCTTCAAAATAGACCAATGCAGTATCCAATTGGGTGCTTGGTATTGACCCTAATATTTCTGGTGCTCTAGCACTCTTGAAAGTAGAAGAGTTTGGGTGCTCCGCTCAGGTTATTGTGTAAATTTAAGTCCCATTTTGGTTTTCTTTAAACTTTTTTCTTAAGACTAAGATGATTGTCTCTATATTTATGAATTTTAGGATGTTATACAATTGGGATATTTTAGAAGGAAAGTTTTTTTTAATTAGGTTTGTATCGGGGTTAAATGTTTAACATTTTCCTATATTCAAGAATAAAATTTTATTTTTGTTCAAAATCTTTGTTAGTTTGAAAACTTCTATCACTTCACAAATAGTGGGTATCTTTTTCTAGTTGGATGTTTTTAAGGGGCAACATTTCCACTTCTGAAGGGTTCTGATCAATTTCTATTGTTTATATTGGGACTAAAGAACAATATTTGCACAATAGCTTTCCTAGGCATTGAACTTGGATAAACAGATCTTTCATGGAAAATGCAACTAGATAGTTGGTCCCTGACCTTAGTTTTGGGGTTTATAGCTCTTTAATCAGCATGATAGTAAATGGTGGAGAATGAAACAAACAGCTGCAACTTATATGGTAGTGCAGATAATGTTCAATCGAGATTTAAAACAATCAGTTTGAAGGTCATACACTGAACATTTCTTTTATTAGTCAACATTTTGCTCCCATAGAGGCCTACGTAACTCTTATATTAAACATCTGTCCAACCCTAGATTACTATGATCGCTTGCCCTCATACTAATGTAGAAGTATGAGCATCAAGGAAGCTTTTTAGTCAATCCACATGAGGGATAAGATCAAGGTTTTAAAAATAAATTTGATTTTTATTGTTATTTTAAGTTTTATATTAGACTCATAATTATTTGGTACTAGTTCATTATATAATAATAGACATTGGTGTATTTTTATTTCAATAAAATATTTTATTTTTACTTACTCTTACAAGTTTTACTTCTTATTTGTTATATACCAGCTTTATAGCGATTCACTACTGGTTGAAATTTTAAATCTTAAACCTTTCCTTCGACCAGGTCGATGTCCAGTCCGGTTTTTAAAATATTGGTCAATACATAATATAATTGTATGTATGTGTTTATCCCTCCAAAAAATAGTGTGGATTTAAAAACCTTAAAACTACTAACTAGTATAAAAATCATGGTTTTGAATTTCGTTCTGTACCAGCCAGAGAACGGAACAAAATAAAGGTTTTATATACCAGGTGTAAATACCGGTCAGTACCGGTCTGTTTCGTTTGATACTGGCCGGTATATATAATACCGACTATATACTGGCCGGTACCGAAAATTTTGAAAAAGATAAGGACTTATTAGCAAAATTTTCAAAAAATTTAGTTATTTAGACTTTAGTTCAACTTTTATTGTGATTTTTTAATTTTATTTTTAAAATAAAATAAATATTTTTA
>JAOQML010000197.1:7588760-7600445 GCA_027568935.1 Erythroxylum urbanii
GGGTGTGGTTCTCCCAATGTGACTTATACTCGTAACATTTTCAGTATACATCCGCATTATATTGGTTTAAATGCTAAAATTCCATTTGAAGATGCGTTTGTGATATACCCTATATGCAAGTGGACGAGCTTGTTATTCGTTTTGGTTCTGGATTAATCGCTCTATTGTTTAACGGTTAGTCGTTGTTTGCTTTCTTTCTAATTTGATTACTTTTATCATCCAAAATGAGAATTTGAGACCATCATGGTTATTCGTTTCCTTTTGGGTAGGACTCCTTCTCAAGCTGAATATCTATCGGATGAGTTGGATCATTCAACTGAGGATCAATACTTGTCAAATGGAGATTCTTATGAGACAATCAATGGGAATATGGAGTTCAATATATCATACCATAAAGCTGGTCAAAAGAGCAATGGAGTTTCGTCAAATGGGTTTACTCAGATAAGCCAGCTACATGCCGTACCTGGATACAGTTTCATGGTTGATAAAGACACAGTCTTGCCTGAAAAAGACAAGGGCTACTCACTTCTCCAGGCAAGTGATGATGGTTATCTCAACATTGACTTGAGTCTGGAGATGAATGGTAGAGGCCAACTCAGGAAGACCTTGTCACACCCTGCCAACAGTGTTGGTGAATTATCTTTCGAAACTGATCGCAGATATCAGAAGAGATATGTGAGAAATGGATCTCTTCAAAATGAAATGTTTGTAACCATATCTGATGTCAGCCTCAGAACTCAGCCCTCTGACTTGCCACCCCCTTCTAGACCTCCGCCTCCACTGGATGGCAAAAAGAGGGATTCTAGAAGAGAGACTTCTAGTAGTAAAAGTGTTTCTTCCGGTGGGCTTGCTGATGATAACTCTCCACCTTACTTCGATGTAGAAGTTGATGCAAGTTCTTCAGCTGCAGCCTCTGCTGCTGCCATTAAAGAAGCCATGGAGCTAGCTCAAGCAAAGCTGAAAAGTGCAAAAGAACTAATGGAGAGGAAGAGTCGGATGAAATTGGGCTCGAAGGATGACAAGAAAGGCAAAGAAGAAAAGGTGAACCATTTTGACAATTCTTCTGTTAATACAAGAGATGAGAGATTGCAAGGGACTTGTACGAAAGAAGAACATGGAGTGACGGAGGAGTGCCAAAAAGTTCATTCAGTAGCTCAGCAAATTGGGGGCTCAACCGAAAGGCATAAGCATCGAAATGGAGACATGAAATATGTAGAAGAGAAGCAGGGGAGGGAATCCTTTTCATCTCAAGGATCTGATAGAATCGATGGAGCTGCAGAGTGGAAAGAAGCTACACAATTTTTTGAATTGGCGCAAACAAATAAATCTGGGATGATCTTTGGCCATGCAATGAATGGGGACATTTTGGCGCAGGGTATCAGTATCCAGGAGGGTGGGAAGAGAGAAAAGAAGACGGCCATAGAATCATCCCAACAATACACACAACAGGAAGACAAAGTAAATGCAGTTAAAGCTGGTATACAACTAGGTGAATATGAAATGAAATTGCGATTATCAAAAGATGATCTTTTAAGAGAGGAAAGCAGTGGGAAACCAGCAGCAGTTAAATTGCCTCACGGTCAGAGAGGGGTTGAGAGTAAGGTAGAAATGGTTCAAGGAGCTTTAAGGTGGGAAGAGAGTGTGGAGATGTGTGGATTGGACTGGCAGTCTGTAACAACTGAAAAGAAAAAGGTTAAGGCTGATGACTTGCAAAAACATGAGAACATGGTGGAGATCCAACTGAAGAAAAATACAGATGAAGATATGCTGACCACGAAGCACATAGAGAAAGGGCCACAGCCGAGAGAGGCTAGTAAACATATCAAGGATGAGAAAATAATCATGTATGATAGGGAAGATGGACAAAAGAGGCAAAAGGAGACTTTTCAGCAGGATGAGCATGAGAAAAAGCTTAAATTGACTCCTGAACATGCAGACTATAAGAAAAGACTGAAAGAGGCTCCTGGAAAAGAAAACGAAAAAGAAAAGAGGATGAAGGAGGTCCTTGAACAACGAGAAATTGCAAACAAAGAGAAAGAGGCTCGTGAAAGAGAAGTAAAAGAGAAGAGGTTAAGAGAGACTCATAAACAAGAAGAAAACAAGAGGAGAGTGGAAAAAGCTCTTGTGAGGGAAGAGAATGAGAGAAGACTGAGAGACGTACGCCAGAAGGAAGACAAGGAGAGGAGAGGAAGAGTGGTTGTTGAGCTGGAAGAGAATGAGAAGAGAAAAAGAGAGGCTTATTTAAGAGAAGTACATGTAAAGGGAGTAAATGACATGCATGATAAGCTGGAGAATGAGAGGAGGAGAGAAGTGGTTGTTAAACAAGAAGAGAATTTGCAGAGGCAAAAAGAAGCTTGTGAAATAAAAGACAACTACAAAAGATTTCAAGAGGCTTCAGAACAGGAAGAAAATGATAAAAAACTGAAAGAGTCTAGAGAAAGAGAGGAAATTGAAAAGAAACCAACAGAGGATTCTAGAAATGAGGCAATGTGGAACAGAATTAAAGAGAGTAGTTCTGGAGATAATGTAAGTATAACAGAATTTGAGGAGTACTATGACACATCAAAGGATGCCAATGTATTGGCAGATAGGGAAGTGGAAGAGCAAGAAGTTCATGGTGATGAAAAATTGGTTGGCCAATTGGAGGAAGCCTGCAAGCAGGAAAAGGCTAATATGAGCCATTCGGATGCCGGCTTTAAAGGGCATGAGGAAATCAACAAGATTGAGAAGGATCATACTACATTTAATCAGGAAGGTAAGTTAGATGATCAGGAGGATACTGGAGATGTTCCATCAGCTGGCAACCACATCAGAAATGGTGAAAGTCTGAAAGAATGTGACAGTAGCTCCGAAGGAACTTCTAAGATAATAACTCAACCAAAGAGTAATAACAAGGAAGCAGTAAGTTGGTTTATTGATAGAAAAATTGAAGTGTCTTGCCTAGCTCAAGGTAGCTCAGAGCAAGAAAAGGTTGCCTTTCCAATGCAGGAGGCCTCAAAATCACCTAGTGCAAATGAAAGTCCGAAGAAAGTATGTCAAGCTGCACAAATTAATGGACAGCAGAATATAAATATTGAAAATGCATTCCCTGTGGATTCAAATGTTGAGAGTCAGGGGAAGAAATTGGCTCAAAATGTTGAGACAGGAAAGCTTAAGGAGGCCCAATTTACACTAAATGCTGCAGACAACAAGGTTAGTTTTAAACCTGGTATAGCAGCAAATGACTTGACGGAAACTGGACAAAAAACAGAAACAACAAAGCCCACCACTTCCGAAGTTCAAAGTAATGCACAACGAATAGCTCAACCGGTTCAATTTCGTCAGATTGCTGAAAGAAAAGCAAAAATTGAGACTCTACCTACTGATGAAAAAGAAGTTGAAAGGATTAAAAAAGAAAGGGGGATGGAAAAGGAACGACTTAGAATGATAGAAGAAGAGAAAGAGAGGGAACGGGAAAGGGAGAAGGATAGAATGGCCGTTGATAGAGTAACACTTGAAGTTCGTGAAAGAGCATATGCAGAAGCTCGTGAGAGAGCAGAACGGGCTGCTGTCGAAAGAGCAATGAATGAAGCTCGTGAAAGGTTAGAGAAGGCATGTGCAGAAGCAAGAGAGAAATCCCTTGATTATAGGACATCCATTGAGGCAAGGCTAAGGGCAGAGCGTTCTGCTGTTGAGAGAGCAACTCTGGAGGCACGAGGTCGTGCTTTTGGAAAAGTAATGGTTGAAAGATCCGTTTCAGATAAATTCTCTGTGTCTTCCTGGAATAGTGGAGTGAGGCCAAGCTCTTCATCCTCTGTGAGTCTATTCCTAATTACCATCTATTTAAATCAGGCATTGCCAACAACACCTAATGGAAGTTAAATTACAGGATCTCCAAGATCTTCAATCCCAGGGAACTGGTTCATCTTGTGGCTCAAGATA
The DNA here is from genome assembly GCA_027568935.1 of Erythroxylum urbanii. Taxonomy (NCBI): domain Eukaryota; kingdom Viridiplantae; phylum Streptophyta; class Magnoliopsida; order Malpighiales; family Erythroxylaceae; genus Erythroxylum; species Erythroxylum urbanii. Next base: position 7,592,682 of record JAOQML010000197.1, read on the forward strand.
TCCATATACTTCAGTATATACTGGTATGACACGGTTTGGTAACCAGCGCTATGTTTTTGTCCTCGGGCATTGTCTGTTGTACCACGTAAATTTTGAGAACAGTTGTCCTTCACTGTTTATTGCATCTAAACAATTATTCCCTTTCCAAAAGGTTCAAACTCTAGCGAGAGATCTGAGGGAGTTGAACATGAATCAGCTCAAAGGTGTAAAGCTAGATTAGAAAGGCATCGAAGAACAGCTGAACGAGTGGTACAAATTCTGTTCTGGTTTAATCATCAATGCTTTGCATAAAATAAAGGAACTGATACCTAATCTGGCACTGGTGCAGGCAAAAGCTTTAGCAGAGAAAAACATGCGGGATCTTCTTGCTCAGAGGGAACAAACTGAACGACATGTATTTTGCTTGTCAATTAGTTTTTCTAACTGAATTTTATGTATCTCCCCACTGAAATTCCTGGACACATTTGGCTTGCAGAGGCTAGCAGAAACTCTGGATGCTGATGTCAAAAGGTGGTCAACTGGGAAGGAGGGGAACTTGCGTGCATTACTTTCAACTTTGCAATATGTATGTTTTATCTTCATTGGATTAATTTAATGATGGATTTAATTTTCTGATTTCCTTTAGTGCACTTGATTTTAGTTGCACGTTAAAAGTTTGAAGGTTTTGATTCAATCATCTGATCTTGGATAAAGTATGAACATTTGCCTCGAATGAATATTTATCTGAGGTAATAAACATTGGAAGCAGAGTCTGGATTCTTTTGAGATGTCAGTGTGACTAGTTAGGCAATGTTGTTCCACATGCAATAGTGTTTGTGGTTAGATGGATAATTAGTATAAGCTTGAAATTTCCTTTAATTGTCACTTTCTTGTTACTGATTGATTTTGAATTCAACCTGTTCTATGCTTCTTTATCTGATCTTTTAGCTTCTTTTCTAATATTTCTTTCCACTGGTAGATCCTTGGGCCTGATTGTGGTTGGCAGCCAATTCCGCTGACAGAAGTAATAACTTCAGCTGCTGTAAAGAAAGCCTATAGAAAAGCTACTCTATGTGTTCATCCAGATAAATTGCAACAACGAGGCGCAAGCATACAACAGAAGTACATTTGTGAGAAGGTCTTTGATCTTCTTAAGGTATCTCGCTGGCATTCTCTCTGTCCTGTCCATGTGTGATATGGTGGTTTGCCAATTCCCGCTTGGGTTATGCTTAAATTCACTAGAGGTGTATAAGCATACATACAAGAAATTACACGTCAAAATGCTGACATGGTGCTTCATGTCTTCTATTTCAAATTGGCAAAACATTGAACTTAGTGATGAAAATTCTCATTCTACTCTGTGCATTTAAGGGTTGCTTGTCCTATTGTAGGTTATTAGTACTGCCCAACTATTCCACATATATACACGCACATATCCTTTTATGTATATATGATCAAACATATTTGAAGGGTTTAAAAATACATATTTGAGCAGAAGTCACTTGCAACATGTTCTTGTTGGTGGCAAGTAGACTTCGCTCATATCTATATGGGTAGGGGCAACACTGAAAGTGGTGATGGTAATGTTATTTGATAAAAGTCTTGTTGTACTCACCTTGTTTTGTCTTCATTGTTTTGGATTTATTAATTGCAAATAAAACTTAGCTTTCTGTAAAATTAAAAGCATGTGTAAGGATGACTTTCTTCACATACAGCTATAATCACTACATACTTATAAGCAAGCCTGAGAACAAATTCAATAGTCTTCATGAAGCATAATGTCTGACATTATCCAGCAAATAGTTATCCCCTGATCGTCTCCTGACATTAAGTATCTTTACATGATATTTATGATTTGTTTTCAGGAAGCCTGGAACAAATTCAATTCTGAGGAGCGGTAGGGCATACAAGATGTACTAGCTGTCTGGTTACTGTGCGATCCTTTCTGTAAATTTTTCTGCTTTGAAAGTAAATATGCCCACGTTCATTTGGTAATCTTTTTTAGTATCTAAATGTAATTTACTCTCAAAGGAAATAGGTAGAGACAACATTGTTCAGTATTCCCAATTACGCTAGCAAGCAAATTCATCCATTGATACATATTCTCCCTCGGAAATGTATAAAAATTTAATCAAGTGGGCTGATGTGTGTTGGCTAAACTTATCGACGAATATCTGAATAACCTTGCGATGAGTTCTATGTGATGTGTCTTTGAGGGTCGATACTGAATTTTTTGATGGCATTTGAAAAACATATGACGTACAGAAGTTGGTAAGTGTGTCTAAAATCATATCTTCATATTCTTTTAAGAAACAGTCGCCTAGGCCTGGCTGCTCAGACTATTTCAAAGGTGGTGATTCCGTCACAAGTTTTACCATAATGCCAAAGTATACACGATACAGGCGGTGAGCTGTTGTCATTGCCCATGTAATACTACTTCGTTTCCTATACTAGCCTTCGGGTTTGCCACCAAATACTTTAATATTAAACCTGATAGTCCGTGAAAATGACAAGGACATAAGAATTGAATTTTCGCTTTTTATCTGTAAAAGGAAGGCTAGCAACTTGGCTATTCCAAAAAGAGCATGTGGTTTCTTGCCAAGATTGCAAATCAGTTAATTCAGATGTAGGGCTTGAATCGAACTTGTAGTTTCGAGAATTGAAGGGTTACTTCTTATATTCCGTTGAGTGCCATAGTTTTGACCACCAAAATATATGAGACTAGTCTAAATGACACTTCTTCCCTGGAAAAAGAATAATAATAAAGGGAAGCTTGCATCACCGAGGATGAGGATTGAGGAAGGTCCAACTTTATGTGCCAAGTCCCATCCCTCTAGAGCCTAAAAGACTAAGCAAGCACCCAAAGCCTAATCCACAAAAAATCACAAAAGCAATGAGTAGCAAACCAAACATGACCAAGCAGTCAAACCCACATTGGTACATATAAATATGGAAATTTATTAATTGTTAAGCACCTGTCCGCCTACAAATATGGAAATTTATTAATAGTAAAGCATCTTGCCGTCCCTCTCTGTCTTGCTATATAACTATGCTCTTGTCTGACGAAGTCCACACCTACTCTCGTATTTTCATTTATCAACTCCAAGCTGCCCGTCATACGATCATCTCATTTCAGCCATGTTTAGAGCTTCAAGCACACGGAGAGGCCGTTACAGGTATGAGAGGTTGGCCGACGAGTCTGCCGCCGGACTCCTGGAAGGAAATTTGACGAGGGCAAGAAGCTTGCCGGCGAAGGTATTCTCTCTATCAAGCACGTCAACAAAAGAATTGACCTTTCCCAATAATCCAGCTCCAGTGAAACCATCCAAAAAGGTTATCAAAAGTCACCCACTTCTCAATCTCTTCTACTCTGGTCGCAAGAAGAAACCAACTGCCAAGCCAGAATTTTCAAGGTACTTGGAGTATGTTAAGGAAGGTGGTGTATGGGATTTAAGTTCCAACAAACCTGTCGTGTACTATAAATAAAGAGAATCACTCCTGCTTCCGCTTTTGTTTCCTTGATTAGTATTATGCTTTCTTTTCACAACGAAAACAACTAGTTGTGTACTTGCCTAAATCTATATTATTTAATCTCTTACGTGAATGAGTAACGAAAATCTGAAATTTGGATACGGCAACAATAAGTTAAATCTTCTTTTCTCGACACTACTGTAATTGTGGTCTGTGTTAATCAGGTTGGATGACTGGAATTTGATGCTTAGTGTTGCATTATGAAACTAAATCTTTGGTTGGGATTCGCTGTAAGCATATGGAATGCATGAGGTTTTGTATGAATCTCTCAACTATAATGTTTAGTCTCATATGAAAAATCCAATTAAAGATGAAGCCTTAGTATTGTATTGAATTAGGTTAGCCAGCAGCTGCTCGAGAAAAAAAAAAAAGAGTTCAAATGAAAATTAACGAAAAAAATAGTTAAATTTGATAAAGATTAATAAAATTTTATCCTCATTAAAATGTACTGCCATTCCCACTAAATTTCAACCCACGACTTTCATTGAATTAGTGGAGTATAGCAGTTTTCAAAGATAAAGAGGGCACATGTGTCAAAGATACAGTAAATTGGAAATGCTAAGAACTTGGAGTATACAGGTAATGCAGAATCTTTTAAATGCGTTAATGCTCTATGGTCATGAACCTTGACTGCCTTTCAGAGATGGGGTCAGGTGCTGCCAGAAAAATGTGGATTATATGGTTGCAAGATAAATCGATATGTATATTCGCACGTCATGTCTATTTCATTGTATATAGTAAAGATCGGACAATTATGATCTTTGAACGAAAGTAAAGAGACCCCCACAAATGAAAATTTGTGTGGTGCCTAACCTAAAACGCTGCCGAGAAAGATTGGCACCTAACAAATCTGCAAAGAAGTCAAGCCTGCCATTACATTTTCACGGGTAATTCAACAAAATTGTGGTTGGAACTACTCAAAAGTCTTTACCATCTCGATGCAATTCCTCATTTTCACATGCTGCTTGGTCTCTAAACATGTGCTAATAAAATTAAAGAAACTAGGATATTCAACGTTGATGCCTACAATGCTCCAAGTAGAAGCAGCCAGTCCCAAGCTAATTCATGGTTAAATCTTTTGTTCTTCACATTGAAAGAACGAACGGTATCTTTTATCAGTGAATTTGGCTTCTAATAAGATTCAAAATGTACTACAAAGCTTTAGATAGATGCCAAAGCACTTTTTGTCCTGTGGTTTAGCTTCTGTTGCAACACTGACATAGAGGGAGCCTCTCATGATTTGACCAATGCTCATCAGCCATCCCTTTATATTTTACTATCTCAATCTATTTTTATTAAAAAATTGCCTTTCAGAACCATATAAATGACATTATTTTCTTATATATTTATCTATTAATTATTTGTAAAAATGTGTATATTTGGTAGATATACATACAAAATCTTGAGATGTATTTTTTATATCAGAATTTGTTTTCCTAAGATAAGTTCTAATTTATAATTTTAATGATAATAAAATATTATTAATAAATGTATTTTTTGTGATATTAGTAGTTACATTAAGCAACATCTGAAAGATTAAATTTAATAGCAGGACAAAATGAACAATGGGTCAATTGAATAAACTAATCAATCAAATAATTAAAAAAATCAAAGTGGAAAAAAAATATAACTTAAGAGAACTCCAGGAGGATTCAAATGAAAAACCAAGAACAAGAACGAATCAAGCACATCAAAATTTAAACAAATCACTGAAATTATTTTTGTATCTTATCTTGGTCATTTTAGGGAATTATCAGCTCAATTATTATATGATTATTTGTATATATGCCATAATGCATAAATCATTTTATAATCAAGAAAAAAATTATTTTGATTTTTTAAAAAAATTCTTGATCAAACAAACTTTTGGAAGCTTTTATAATGACGTTGAATAAAATTTTTATTGAAGGAGTGTATTTAATGTTTGAAAAGACTTAGGAATTTAAGTTTTCAACATAGTTTATGTAGAGGTTTAGTTAGCCTAAGGATTTGGATTGACTAACTGCACAAAATTACAAGAAGTTACAAAATGTCCAGTATGCAATTGGCTAGTCGATGGCTAATTGATGGTCGACCAATTAGTCGAAAATGGGTGTTAGTGTGCTTAAAAATCAAGTTTATGTGTCTAACAATTATTTGAGTTAATTTTGGATATAAATAGACTACACTGAGTTACAAAAAGAACCTTTAACTTACTACAAAGTTGACAAGAGCCTAGAGAGAGCATTTGAGCGAATGTTTATATTGTATAACATATATTGAACCTTAATTGATATAAGTGAGAAAGATAGATTTTATGTTGTTTATGGTTATGCTATTATAGCAATTAGAGAAATTTTTAGAGATACAAATTATGAGGGTTCCTCTTATCGTTTAATAAAACTTGTAAAGGATTACTCTTCACGGTGACAAATAAGATGTTGTATGGAAGATTTCTCTCCATCCATTAAAAGAAGAAGATAGTGAATTCCAAGTGGAATTTGGATAGTAAATGTATGTTAGGAGTTGTTTGATTGAATCACTATAAATTAGTTTTTATCTTTCTTTGCATGCTCTCTTTTAATATTCTTATATTTATTTTGTAATTGTTTCACATGAAATTTTCATGGTTTTCAGATAAAAAAAGTGAAAACACATAATTCACTATCTAGGACCAATAATTAACATCAAATCAAGTCTCCATATGGAGTTTTAGTGAAATGTGAGCAAAGTTTATTGTGACGTATTTTTCTCACTATTAATTAAGAGACCTAAGATATTAATATTTCTATACTTTCAATGGAAATGATTACTTATTATAGAGAACTATGATGAAAATCTTTCTCATAGCTCAAAATCTTTATTTTATGAGAGATTATAAAGAAAAGTGAGTGGAACAGGAATAAAAATAAAACCATATCATTGAATAATAACGTAATGAAAATTTTGTTTTCCACTTTAGAGAGAATTATGCTTTCTAAAGTTTTGATGTGTAAAATGCTCATGGTATTTGCAAAATACTTGATCTCACATATGTTAATAAATGTCATAATGAGATTGATGTTAACGATATTGACGTTACTTATTGTAACACCCCATGTTAGAGGTTAAAAAATTTAGGAATTTACAGTACATCATATGCTTTGCATAATTGAGTATTCGCTAATATATGCATATGAATTTTTAACTTATGCAAATAAGTGTACATGCATTCATTGACATTTTCGGGTAAATTTGATTTATAAGTGAAAATTGTGGATTAAATTGGAGTGTATTAATTATGATTTGGATATTTTGGTATATTTTGGAAATTTCCAACAATATATATATATGTATAATAGGTGACAAATGGACTAGTACTTAAGTGATAAATATTGGATCCATTCTTGTGTGACAAGTGGACCAATACTTAGGAGACATATAGACTGATTAATTGGTGACATATGGCAGCATCTAGAGTGGATTAGTGGCAGCATCTTGAGTTGGCAAATGTAAGACATGCCTTAGGACAAGTTTTGTGCTTGAATGGTGACACCTAGCATGGTGATGAAGCAAATTCCAGCAGCAACATTTCTGTTGTTTCTCTCATATCTCTTCCACGAAATTGCTTCAACCTTTCTCTATATTCTGGTCCTTCCCTAGCTAAGTTGGTACATGAAATTCACTCCTTAATCTCTCCTAAAACAGCGAATAAAACCAGCTGAAAGCTACCTTCATCTTGCTGTCCAAAATCAATTTGTTTTCATCCTAAGTTGGTGATGAATTTTGCTTGCATGGAGACTGGATTTAATCTGGAGTTTGAAAGCCTAACAAGTAAGTGACAATCTGATCTTTATGATATGTTTAGTAGTATGAGAGTTATGCCTGAATTGGAATGACATATGTGAGATATTGGTGAAGTGTGCCGGAATCTTATGAACTGGAAAATTTTCACTGAACACGTCTTGGTATTTTGATTATAACTTGACCTGTGTATTTATAAATGCGTTGATTCTTGATTCAAATTAAACTAGAGACATATTTCTACAGCTTTTCTGAAGAAGCCGAATGTTAATTCTATCTCTAAGCATCTCAAAATCTGGCTGGAATTAGAGTTAGGAATTATGTTACAGTTTAAAAACAGTCTGAACTCTTTTGGATATAACTTTCAGTATACTAACTCATATTGTACAATTTTGGTGTTATTACAAATTGGAATCATAGTGGAAAAATTGTCTAGAAGAAAGTGTTGCTGAAATACACCATTTTCCTTCTCATAAAGATCATGCAAAGTTA
>JAOQML010000197.1:7620985-7633539 GCA_027568935.1 Erythroxylum urbanii
AATTTTTTTATAAAAACAGTGGGCCCTGAGCAGGGGCCCAGCTCGCCCCTGCCCAGGGCTGGGGCTGTCAATGGTTATGTTTGTTCCATAAGGAAAAACTTAACGAATGGAAAGTTGTAAGAATTATTTAGACACAATTACAAAGTATACAAACACATCATTCTCTCTAACGTGAAGCAATCATCAAAGGCTTAGAGTTTGAGACTTGAATTAATCGGTGACTCTAGTAGTCAACCGTAAAACGAAGGATAGAAAACAGCAAATTGATTCTAACACTTCCGCACAAAGGTCAGTCCTTATTTAAATCTACAATTTAGATAATATTACTTATGTAACATAATTTAAATATCTGATTTACTCACAGGCTTGAAGCATGTTTGGTCCTTTTGATAATATTTTTTATATGGTAATAAATCAATATTTGAAAAAACTTGTTACATATATTTTCTGGTTACCTCTTTTTGATATAGATCTCTACCAAAATTGCATCATCTCAATACAAGGACTGCAATCCAGTTAATTGCTGAAAGAGTGAAGTGTAGATGCGTTGATTGACGTATTATTCTTAAGGCCACCAATTTTAGATTAATAAATAGACTTCTCTTTTAGAACATAATAAAGGGATTGCTTGCAGCATAGCTTAGAAGTTATTTCATGAAAATCAATATAACTTAATATACTACCCGAATACATTTTTTATTTCATAATTTCCATTTTTTACACAATTCTTAGCCGAATTAGAATAACAAATCTTACTATAGGCGAAAAATTAAGCCATGAAATAAATTATGTGTTGAGTTAGAACTTATATGCTATTTTGCACATATACAATCAAAATCGTATAGTAATAGTTAGTTCTTTACATAAAGCTGCATCTCTAATTATTAGATACATTTAAATTCATAAGAATTACAAATTTAAATAAAAATAAGTTTGTGCCTAAAAACATATCCAAACTAAACTAAACCACTACAGATTTGTTTCACAAGTCACCAACTCAAAAGGGCCGTTGCCTACCCTTAGTTTTGGCATATAAAATTTTTGACAGCCTTATCTTGTCTCACAACTAGTGTATATGATATCGTTCTATACCGGCTGGTACGGTATCAACCAGAAAATGGAACTGTACGGTAGATATTGATACCAGCTGCAAGTACATGTTGGGCGTTTTCGTCTAGTATCGGCCGATACCAGCAATATCAGACAGTACTGGGCCGGTATCGTGAAATGGGAAAGTTTCGATGACTAATATGCAAAAACCAAACATTTTTCGCATATACCAGGTACCATGAAATGGGAAAGTTTTGAGGACTAATATGTAAAAACCAAACATTTTCGCATATACCACCCCCCGGTGCCTCTTCTGTACTACCTCTCATTTTTTGTTTTTCATCTCTCTCCCCGACTCATCCTCTCCTCTCTCTATCGCTCTCATTGTCCTCTCCTCCACTCCCGGCAGTTCGTGGTGTTCTCCGATAGTGCTGTCATGGGTCGCCACCTCCTCCGCCTGTTTTCACCTCTGCCTGTCACCATCAACCACCATCGGCTCTGCTCTCCAGTCTCCAATAACCACTGTGGCACCAAAACACATCATCCGACAGATCTGGGAATAATACCCAGATTTGGACTCGACCCATCACCGAATCTAATTGTGGATTTCTATTTGTTGGGTGTGTTTTTTTCCAATTTCTGTTAGAATGTTTCTGTTAATTGTTTGTGTTGTGAGGAATGAAATTGTGAAGGATTTCTGGTTAATTGTTTATGTTGGAGACTTGGAGTTGTGAAGGATTTCTGGTAATTGTTTGTGAAGGATTTCTGGTAAAGGGTAACGGACATGTGAAATTTGTGGTTGATTCGGTTGGTTTTGATTTTGGTAATGAAAACATGAAATTTGTGGTTGGTTTGTTGGTATTTGGTAATGAAAATGTGCGAGTCGAATGTTTGGTTGATTTGTTTGGTTCATGAAACTTGAAAGTCGTATATTGCAATGTATTGTGGTTAATTGTAATGGTTTGTTGGTTGGTTTGGTTTATATTGAATTTTTGAAACAAACAAATTTTGTTCACTAAATTTGAAAGTAAAAACAAAAAATTAAGAAGATCCATTCATGCTTTGCTAAATGGCATCATGTTCATAAGAAGATCCATTCATGCTATGCTAAATGGCATGTAGCTGTAAGTGCAATTACATTACCATTACTTGAAGAAAAGATAATTAATCTAAACATACACAAAAAAGAACCTAAATTAAAAAAGCTCAAATGGTATCATATTTATATAAAAAGACAACAATTAGAATTGACTACTTTAGATATATCTAAAGTTTGAGTTATTAAATTTAGATTAAATTAATTTTTTTGTTGTTTGTTTAAGAAGTCATAATTAATTGCAATGTTTAAGATTTATACTAGTTTTTAAATTTCAAGTTATTCTTGATTCATCTTGATTATTTTAAGAGGACAATTAGTACAAAAAATTATGTGGTAATGGTTTGAGAGGTTCTTTACATATTATTGCTAATTTTGTTGATAAAACTACTAAATGATTAATTTCTTACAAAACTAATATCTTTATATTTTTGTTACAGATAAATGGAAGAAAGTTTAACTACTCTTGATCAATCTACTTCAGGAAGATATAATGATCCAGCTTGGGCTCATGCTATATTAGTCTCAGGTATGAAGAATCATACAATTTGCTTATTTTGTAACAAGCATTTGAAAGGTGGAGGAATCAATCGATTGAAGAAGCATTTAGCTGGGGTTAAAGGAGATGTAGAACCCTGTAAACAAGTAAGTTATGATATGAAGTGGCAAATGAAAACATTGCTTAATGAATATCAACTTGAGAGAGATAGAAGGGAAATGTTGAATTTTTAAATTAGTTGTGGAAGTTTGTGTTTTTAGTTTCCGTGGTGATTATGGAAATGTTGAAGGTAGTAGTGGTAGTGGTGATAGTGATACTGGTAGTGTTCCATCTCAGGCTCAAGAAGAAGTATTGCACCACGAATAACTGTTGGAGCTCAACCTTCAATTTGTAGTGCAATGCAATCAAGAGATGCGGCTCACAATGTCGATATGGAAGTAGCTAGATGGTGGTATGATACAGGTTCATCATTCAATGCTTCTCAATCTTATTATTATCAACCTATAGTAGATGCAATAGCCTCATGGTCTGGGATACAAAAGTCTTTCGATTGATAACTTAAGAGGTAAACTTTTGAGTTGTTCTGTTTCTGAAATTAGAAATTATTTGGCTGAAAGAAGAGTGAATTAATGTACTTATTGATGTTTAGTCAAATGTGATGGTTAGACAAATAGGAGACAAGAGCTTATTATAAATTTTTCGGTTTATTCTACAAATGGCTTTATGTTTTTGAAATCTATTGATGCATTTGGCCTTACTAGAAATATTGAGACTTTGTTTGGGATATTTGATGAAGTTGTGAATGAAGTAGGGTTAGAAAATATTGTTCAGTTTATTACTGACAATGATTTCGCTTATAAAGCGGCAGGAAAGAGGTTGCAAAATACGTATAATTATTTTTTTGGACTCCTTGTATTGCACATTGCATTAACCTAATGCTGGAGAATATAGGAGATCCTAGGTATTTTCTTGTTATTGATGAGACTATGCAGAAAGCTAAAAAGGTGACAAAGTTTATTTATAATCGTGCATGGGTATTAAATTTGATGAGAAAGAAATTTACCAATGGTAGGAATTTGTGTCGTTTTACTGTGACAAGATTTGCAACAAATTTCTTATCACTTCAGTCTTTTGTTTCGATGAAAAAAGAGTTAAGAAAAATGTTTACAAGTGATAAGTGGATTGTATCTCAACATGCTAGGTCTAATGTTGGAGTGGAGGTTTGTAATATTATACTAAAAATAGAAAATTTTGATCTCAATGTCAATTTGTTATCTGAGTTTGTGAGCCTTTGGTGAGGGTACTTAGCTTGGCTGATAGTGAAGAAAAGCTAACAATCGGTTATATTTTTGATGCTATGGAGAAAGCAGCGGAAGCAATCAAGGCTAATATGAAACATATGCCTTCTTTGTACACACCATATCTTTCAATAATTAATAAGAGAAGGGAAAGACGACTTTCTTTTCTGTTATTTGCAGCTGGGGTATTTTTGAATCCTAGTTTTTATTTTAGACTGCATCTTAGTAAGCAAGATGAAGTTAATAGAGGAATGCTTTTAACTATTATAATAATTGTTAACATTGACGCGATGCAAGATCTATTAAGCTTACAAATGGAGCTTTATAAGTTGTCTTATGGAGATTTTAGAATGCCGATTGCTATTCAATAAAGGGGAAAACTTTCTCCAGGTATTAGTTATTTCCTTTTTCTTATTTGTTGAAAACTAATTATCATTTTATTTTGTTTATAACGTTACTTTTGTTATCTTATAACTTACAATTTCTTGGTGGAATCAATTCAGAAATGGTGTTCCAGAATTGAAAAGGTTTGCAATTCAGATTTTAAGTCAAATGTGAATGCAATAGGCTGCGAACGAAACTGGAGCACATTTGAATTTATCCACTACAAAAAAAGGAATAGATTGGAGCATAAGAGGTTGAATGACTTAGTTTTTGTTCAATACAATTTAAAGCTTCGAGAAAGGTATGTTATTATCATTATTAATTTCGATATAATTTCTTATAATTTTTTAAATATTAAATTATATCCCATTTTTTTGATTGTTAGAAATGGGAATTATTAAAAATAGGAATTGTTTTATGAATATTTTATGATTGTTGGAAATGAGAATTGTTAAAAATTGTTGAAAATAAAAATTATTTTATGAATATTTTGTGATTATTAAAAATGAGAATTGTTGGAAATGTAAATTGTTTTATGAATGTTTTGTGATTGTTAGAAATGAGAATTGTTGAGAATGAAAATTGTTTAATGAATGTTTTGTGATTGTTGAAAATGAGAATTGTTTTGTGAATGTTTTGTGATTGTTGGAAATGTGAATTAATTGTTGGGAATGGAAATTATTTTATGAATATTTTGTGATTGTTAGAAATGAGAATTGTTGGGACTTGTTAGAAATACAAATTGTTTTATGAATGTTTTGTAATTGTTCGAGATTAGAATTGTTGGAAATAAAAATTATTTTATGAATGTTTTGTGATTGTTGGAAATATAAATTATTGGGAAAATATGTTATTATCATTATTATTTTCGATATAATTTCTTACAATTTTCTAATAAATAAATTTTATTGTTTATTAGGAGTCTTAATAGTACAAATAGTTCAACTGATCCAATTTTCATTGATAATATCGATCTTCTGGCAGATTGAGTTTCTGAAGAACCGAATTTGGTAGATGTCTATGACTTGAAAGATAATCTTAGATGAGAAAGCATTGACATGTCATTTGATACATTATATTTGAATGATAATGATGATGAAGCTCCTCTCAATGATGAGAATTTTGTACCAAATGATAATTGAGGTTAGTGTAGTTATAACGGGCATCCTCTCGTTGACGATTAAATTTCGTTCCAGATTATTTTTTTCCTCTTCTTTTAATTTTACTTATATTTGATGTTTATCAGCTTATGTTAAATTCAATATATGTGATGTAATTGTAAATGTTTTTCTTTCAGATTTAACTTCAACTTGATTGTTTCTTCGTCATGATGAAATTGTAATAGTTAAGGATATTTATTGTTTTTTTAATTGAATGTTTTGATGTAATCATTATTTATTAAAATGATGAAATTGTATTATTGTAACATTTTAAATACTTTATATTATTCTTATTTTTATATTTGTATTATGATGATTGTTTTTTTATATTAATTGCGTTTATTATTTATATGTGAAATATTTAAAAATTATTGTTATTTCATATTAAATTATTAATTGTAATTATTATTTATTATTATGATTTTTGAAAACATAGTTGATGTAAACCTGTAAAGTATACAGTATACAACTGTACAATATACCAATAGACTATTTTGCAAATTTTAAAAAAATTCAGGGACTATTTTATAAATTTAAAAATTACCTGAAACAGTACCTGATATTGACCAGTACTGATCTAATACTATATCAGAACTTAATCTAATACTAAATTAGGTACTGTTTTTGCAACTTTTCTCACAACCAAATGCGATCGATGAGAGGTATAATTCGATGACTGCCGTCTGCAGAGTCAGATGCTTGTATGACTCAGTTTTGAAGGTCAGTTGTTAGTAATCATTTGTACTATCAATTGAAGAGATGCTTAAAGAAAATGGTACTTAAAGCTTCATATTCTGAGTATTAATCATTTCCTATTCTATTATATTAAATTTTATCAATATAATTATCTGAAATTATATAAATATATGTATAAAATTAAGTAACACAAGATTAGAACACTTTAATAAAAATAGAGTACTCCAAGCCATGTATAAGTGGCACTGGATCATCGGTGCTGTTTTTGAAGATCCAATCCTGTGCCATTTTCTGTGCACCACAAATAACTCTATCTCATTGCTAAATTTGTTGTTAAAAATAAATGATCCAGAATGGAACTTATTAAACGGCAAATAAGATTTGGATTTGTATGAGAAGATAAGATATTTTGTATCGATTATAATGTTCTTATCATATTTCATTAAATTTCATCTACACATTTATGTTACCTCGTAAACATTGTTTTCTAAGTAGTTATTATCTATCAAATCTGTGTACTTGCTTTGTCCAGAACTGGGAAAACTAAATGGTTGCAGTTCTACACTACTTTTGACATTTCAACAGCCTAAGTGTGGTAAGATGAAAGAGCAAGGGTCGGTGTTAAAATCTTGCAATTTATCAGGATCTAACTGCCCAATTTTGATGTAACCCCAGTATTTATTTTGTTTTTCATTGCCTTAAGGATCGGTTCTTTTCATGATCTCTCTTTCTAATGGGAGCCCACCTGTTTGCCATGCTTCGTGTCATGAAATTGTCCTGATTTACCGGAGAACGTGCAGTTTGTTAGAATGTATAGTGCATGGTCCCTATGAAATGAAAGAGATGGATGTGGAGTAACTTTGGAATTTACCTTGAAGGTCATGAGAAGGGGAAAAAAAAAGAAAAAAGATCGTTTCAAGGCAGTCTGTTTGTTTCTCTGCAGACCGTTGCTGTAGCCTTTTATTGATTCTGCAGTTAAAAGAAGACAACAACTATAGTACCTTTTTGTCAGCTATTAATATTATCGATGACTCCTTTCATTTGCATCAACTCCGTCATTTTAGGAAGAGAGAGAGAGAGAGAGAGGGAAAGCTATGAGGCAATTAGTTTATGTTCTTTCAGTAGCCATTCTCATCTACCTAGGAAGCATTCCTAACATTGAAGCTGTGGATAATTTCATAAGAACCAGAGGAGCGCATTTCTTGTTGAATGGTAACCCTTATTATGCAAATGGCTTCAATGCCTACTGGTTGATGTATGTAGCTTCTGATCCATCTCAGAGACCAAAGGTTTCAGCTGCACTTAGGGAAGCAGCAAATCATGGCCTCACAGTGGCCAGAACTTGGGCTTTCAGTGATGGAGGCTACAGGCCTCTACAGTATTCTCCTGGCGCCTACAATGAACAAATGTTTAAGGTTTCTTGAATGCCACTTCTTCCTGGTTCAATCAGTTCTCTAAATCTCCAAACTTGGCAATCTTGATGACTTAGTCCCCTTCAAGATTTTCCTTCTTTTTCAACTAATATATCTTTTTTAATTCTAGGGCCTGGATTTTGTAATAGCTGAGGCTAGAAGATATGGAATCAAGCTTATACTGAGCTTGGCGAACAACTACGACAGCTTTGGAGGCAAGAAGCAGTATGTGGGCTGGGCAAGAAGTCAGGGGCAGTACTTAACATCTGATGATGATTTCTTTAGACACCCTGTTGTTAAGGGTTACTACAAGAATCATATCAAGGTAAGAAGATTTGCTCTGTGGTTAATTTGTTAAGGGCTATTTTCCCATTTTCCTTTTTCACCCGTCTCTTCTGTCATTGGAACTTCAGATTTCAGCTGATATCTATAAAAAACATTCCTGTAGCGTTCATACTGTTTTTGTTTGCAGACTGTTCTTAACAGATACAACAGCTTTACTGGTATTCACTACAAAGATGATCCTACAATCATGGCTTGGGAGCTTATGAATGAGCCCAGATGCACGTCAGATACTTCTGGCAGGACTATTCAGGTCTCCTAATCCAACTGTTATTGTTAAATATCCTAGCCTTTTGAGATTGAATCTGGGTTTGCATTCCTCTCCTAACTGAAGTAAAACTGCGTCCATCCCACAAGCTCTCGTTCGTGAATTGCATTCCAGTTTGGAACTTGTTTTGTCATCGTTCACCTTTTAGCCCCACAAATGGGTGACCAGAGGCCTCATAAATTTCTGCTAGAATTGGCTAAAGCATGACTCTTTTCTTCTGATAGTTATTTCATTTAACAGCTCCCTTGCCTCATTCTTAGACGTTGGTGTTTGTGTTGACAGGCTTGGATAACGGAAATGACTTCTTATGTGAAGTCAATAGACAGAAACCACTTACTTGAAGCTGGGATAGAAGGATTCTATGGACAGTCAACACCACAGAGGAAGTGGCTCAACGCTAACTTGAACATAGGAACAGACTTCATAGCAAATAATAGAGTCCCTGGCATTGATTTTGCAACAGTTCACTCATATCCTGATCAATGGTAATTACCGTCTTGCTTCCAACTGGGAATAGCTTCTTCATCTCACCATTGCGACTTCAACTTATTATCTTTGAACGAACAGGTTGTCAAGCTCAAAAGATCAGACCCAGCTTTCTTTCTTGAACAACTGGCTCAACTACCACATCCAAGATGCCCAATTCCTGCTTAGAAAACCAATATTTATAACAGAGTTCGGTAAATCTTGGAAAGATCCAGGTTTCAACACATACCAGAGGGACCAACTCTTCAGCACTGTCTACTACAAGATATACTCGTCAGCTAAAAGAGGTGGTGCAGCTGCTGGAGGCCTGTTTTGGCAACTTCTAACAGGAGGCATGAACAGTTTTCGAGATGGGTACGAGATAATCTTAGGAGAGACAACGTCAACTACCAATGTCATTACTCAACAGTCTCATAAGCTTTATCAAATCAGGAAGATCTTCGAAAGGATGAGACATGTTGAGAGGTTGAAGAGAGCCATAGCTATGAGGAGAGGTCAGCGGAATGGTCATGGCAGAGGCAGGCAAATTGGAAACTGAGAAAAACTGTACTTAAATATAAAAAAAGAGTTCTTTACTTCAAAGTGTTCCACGACGTTGTTTACTAAATTACACCCTGCTTATGTTTTTGTTTTTGGTAAATTTAGGTTATGGGAAATGGTCAATCTTAGAGATGAGTATTCTTCGTCCAGGAGGGTAGCAGAGAATATTATTACTTATCAGCAGCTTCATATTACGTCAGAAAAAAATGAAGACGAGGCTTGGTAATGTAATACTCAAAGCTTAAATTCATTTTAGTGAGTTGCCTTTTTGTTCCATATGCAGTTTCCATAATAACTGTTTTTACAACTTTTCTTTTGTGACATGAAAGATTATCAATCTTTTATTGAAATTTCAATTTAGTTGAATGTCTTACTCTACTAAACTATAAGTTCTCATGATATGCATAAGCTTTAAATTTAAAGCTTGTTAGGCTATTGACCAGAAAAGGCTTGGTGGACAAAAGTAAAAGAAGAATAGAACAGAGACCTCAACTTTTGGTCGTGTATTGCTTGTACCTAAGATTTTGGAGTTTGGACCGGTAAGGCCTAGTTAGCTACCACAAGTCCTATTGAAATGCCTGAAATGCATTTTCAAATCTCTCACAAAATGAAATTTGATTTTCACATATTGAATTCTTACATGAGATATTAGGTTTGAAGATAGAAAAACGGCTCTAACGTTATCACCAAATGTGGGTGGCTTTTCAAGCTTGACACCCAACTCGCCAAACATTTGCAATAGTTTTAAACTCAGATTTAGTAGACAAACTGGCAACTGTTCTCTGTTTACTAGACTTCGAGGAAATCAAATTACTACTAAGAAAAATTAAAAACCTTCAGTTCACCAGCAGTCATTGAGGCATCTAGCTCAATCATTATCCTTAAACGTAATTAAGCTATCAGGGATGTATTTTGTAATTAGAAAACTCTGGTTAATCTTGTAATTATTACAACAGATGCTTGAGAGTTTGATAATGTGCAATTTTTGGTTGTTGTATAGACTGACACAACTGGTTAATTTAAAAAGAAATATTTGGTCTAGTGAGTGTAACATATTGTAGACTTCCATATATATTGTCTATATTTGGTAGACTCCATATGAGATAAGGTTGTACCTTGTGATTTAGATGATGAATTGTCGGTCGTTATTAGAGCTGCACCAGGTTTACCATTCTCCATTCCCATCTTTGACAATATTATAGTAATTTAAGTCCTGAGGAAAAAAAAAAAAAAAGGGAGACCCCTTTGCATATGGTAGTACCTCTAAGCCAAGCAAGTGTTATATATACCCAAGTCACAAAGAGAAAATTCAGTCAAAAGCTTTAGAGTTTGTTGAATCAATAAGTTGTGTATCACTCCCTGTAATGACCACATCATCTGCAATTCTGCATAGACTAATAAAAAGTACATACAACCGTCTTTTTTTATATAAACAAATAGTGATGAACCAGCGTGACAATCAACAAAGTCAAGCTGAAGAAGGAAAATAATTAGAAATTGAAACGATACTAAGGGTGTTTGTTTGAGCATATACAGTAACTTATTTAATTTACAAATATAATCTGGATATATTTTATCAACAAACCCGAACCATATAAATAATTTCTTACAGATTTATACGCAAAAAAGGCATTACTGATATCTAATTGGCAACGAATCCATCCTCTAAAGACCATAACAATAAGAACTGATCTAATTTTCATAGGTTTCATAACAGGACTTAAAATTGTAGGTAAAATCTAAACCACATTGTTGAGCATAGCCCTTTGCTACTAACTTGACTTTCAATCTCTCTATTATACCATATGCTTTCCTTTTGATTTTATGAACCCACCGATTTTTAACAACATTACTATTAGGAGGACATAGTATAAAATCCAATTGTTATTTTATTGTAATGCATCAAATTCTAGCTCCATTGCTTTTCTCCAATCAGGGTTTTTCCTTGCTTTTGTGAAAGAATATGATTTAGGAAGATTGGATGAGGTGTCAATTTTTGTGGTATGGTAGACACGTTTTTCCGTGGTTTTGGGTCGGAATTGTATGGACTGCGTTCTTTATTGTGAAGCTGTTGGTATTGGCTAAGGGGGTTGTATTTGAATTTGTTTAGGACTGGATGATGATTGGGTTACTGGCGAGTAAGTTTGGATATCAGTATCAAGAAATAATTTCGAACCAACAGAAGAAGGTACTCATTATGAGTATGGTGTTCTGGATAGATAAGGACTTTGATGGGTGGAAGAGATAGGTTCGACTAGAACTTGTATTTACGGATGGAGATATGGCTGCTAAATTATTGGATAGAGAAATATTAGAAAACTGAACTCACCACTACAAGAAAATCATATATTAGCGGCAAAAATTTACCGACAGAAACAAAATCGAAGCTAATTACCGTCGGAAAAACATTATCTATCAATAAAAGTGGCGTGAAAAATTTCATTTTGCGACGGACACAACTGTCATCGGTAAAGGTGAAGGGAAAACATTTGCGTAAGTTTTCCGACGAAATATAGCGACGATCAAACCATTCCTATCGGTAAAAAATTGTGGGAATGATTCCCGCAATTAAATAACATCGAAAATTTGCCGACGGAAATAGTTCTGTCAATGAAATATACTTTGTTTAATAGTCAGCATCGGTTGTTTACCGACGGTATATAATTCGTCGTTAATTTTCTAACAGTGAACACTCTCTGTCGTTAAAACACTACAAAAAATTACAAATTACTGACAGAGTATTGAATCCGTCGCAAAATAAAGCGTCAAGATATGGCATGAAATTTGGTGAATTTGAATACTGACGAAAAATATGTTTCGTTGGTAAATGACGAGTCGTTCATAAATAAAATCTTAACCCGACCCCACCTCCACCTCTGCTATTTTTCTTCTCTCCTCCCTCGGCTGCGTCGGTTTTGTGCGATTTTCCCTGCTTCCACCGTCGGTTTCTACTTGTTTTTCAGCCCATCGTGCATCATTTTCAGGTAAGCTCTCTATTGGGTTTATTCTGTCTCCAAAAAACGAAGCTCTTATATGGTTATATATATGTATACCATGGGTGTTGGATGGTTGGTTTTTGTGTGATGATTGTTGGTGTATGCATATTTTTGTGTCATTGTTAGTTTATTTGTTGTTTACATGTATTGATGTTAGTAAATAATGGAAAAATGCATTTGTTTTGTGATTAGTTAGAGATAATACATAATGTTTTTGAGTTGTTCGATTAAATGTCCCTAAGATAGAGACTTCCATATTCAGATAATACATGAACTTGTTTTATGTTAATTTGAAGATACAATTGCATTCAGATATTGACAATGCTC
>JAOQML010000197.1:7672898-7686544 GCA_027568935.1 Erythroxylum urbanii
TAAATAATATAAAGGACATTCTTAGATAAATTTAAATTTTTTATTTAATTTGAAAGTAGTTTCCTTTAATATTAGAAAATAGTCTTCTAATTAAGGAAAAACAATAATTTTCTAATTTGATTAGAATTTCTTACTTGTAATTTTGAAAAAGGAGTTTTTCTAAATTATAATAAGTAAGAAACATAATTTATTGAAAATTATTTTCAATTAAATTGTAAATAGTTTCCAATTGAATTTGAAATTATTTTCCATTCAAATTTAATTTATATTGGGAATAGAAATTTAATTTATCTAAGAATCAATGAGTTTAATCTAATTAATTTTTTAAAAAGTTAGAAATATTATTTTAGATTATGATCAATAATTAGAATTAAGTAAAGCTTAATATTTTGTGCAAATATATATGTGTGTGTGCGTGTGTGTGTGTGTGTCTATGATATTGTTATATGAATTTTTTGTTCGATGAGACTATTTGAAATTAAATCTCTCATTGAACTATTAAGTACACAATGAGAACGTGATTGTTATATTCTATTATTTAAGAATAGAAACAAAAATTTGTTTATTACAAGGCTTATTGAGTGACTCAAGATTCCTTTAACCCGAATATATTTTATCTTAAATCAATGGGTCCTACTTAACTAAATTATTATGATTTTTATGAGTGACTCATGGTCATATAAATTTAGACGCAAGGTTAGAAATAACATGTATGATATGTTTTGGCAGGGGTTGTCATCTAACAAATCTAGTAGTCATGTAAGATTTGATTGATAAGGATCTTATCTATCTAATTTAAGTTTAGCTTATTTGTTGAATAACTTAAGTTCAACTAAATTTAAGTGGAATCTTGATCCACTAAAGATATTAAAATAATATTTCTGAATAATATTGAGGGCTATTATTTCGAATAAAATAGTGAGAGTAACCAAATATATTATTAAAGTCCTAATCATATTTTGTAGTTATGGCATACAATCAATACTTGTTTTCTTACATTTATATTTTATTGTGAGTGAAATTTACCTTGTTTAATATACTTGATATTAAATTTGTGAACCAAATTTCTTGGACACAACTGAAGTTTGCAAAAGTTATATGTCGATTATGTAATTTTTTTATATCCCCTGTTGAGGATTTGTTAACAAAGTTTTACAAATATGTTATCATCATATAGATGAAAAAATATATTGATATTTTGAGTTGACAAATGTTTAAAAAACTTTGATGACAATATTTAAGATGTATGTCAACACCATGATAGCATAACATAAGAGGTTGCATGAAGAAGATCTTAAAGGTATAGTATCTTTATATAATTGTTCCTATCAATTTGGTCTACTAAAAGCATAAACATGAACAACAATTGAAGGCATTTGCTATAGAATTATAATAGCTGTCATTAAAAAAAAGATTGCTTGGCTTTTCTTGCCTATACATGATATGATAGAGATTATATGTATTTGTAGTTTATGCTTATAATTATTTGATATTTAATTCAAATTCAACATTATTACAATGTTCAATGCATGATAAGAAATACATTGTTGAGTAAAAATAGTTGATCCAAGTTTATACAAATAATTTTATATGTTGGATCAATGAATAATTATGTTTATCATAAGTGGCACTAATAAAAAGTTGGATAACCGAGACCATCCTTTTATACTATATTGGTTAAATTAATATAATGAGAATCATAAAGTTACATACAAGGTTATATGTGTCCTCGATATGTGTTTAATTGTTTTGATACATTTAATCATTTACACTTAGCGATTAATGATACGAAAATGCTTAAGATACTCGCTTTAATTTATATATGATTTTAGATACAATTTGGAAGCAAAAAAATTAAAGTAAGTCGAAAGCACTACATTCGGGTCATTTTTCGAAGATTATTTTTTCACTTGTCTTCATAGAGCAAGAAGAAGAAAATTAAAAGACAAGAAAAAAATCAAAATACAAAGAACAAGAATTAAAGGTGGCAGCTAGAAAAGATGAAGCATGAAACTATATGCAGCTGGTGGACAAGGCACCAAAACGGCACCACAACAAAAAGGAGCAAGGAGAATAAAACACAGCGCATAAGGCAGGAGCAAACATCTACGAAACGCAGACATCCTGCGGAAAAACGCAGACAACATCTACGTTTCACGCGGACGTCCTATGAAAACGCAAATGTTTGGCCAAAGCATAGAGAAGGTGCTTGATGTTTTAAGAAGAATGAATAGTAGCCTGGACCACCAATATTAAATTATCACATCACAAATAGTAGCAGTATGAAAGGTAGAAATAGTAGTTAGGGAATAGTGAGGAGAAGAGGGCTGGCGGCTGAAACAAAAAGAGTGGTGTGAGAAGTGCTACGAAAGAGGGGTGCGAGAGAAGAGTAGAGTTGTGACTAATGTAGATGGAGCACCATCTTTATTTGTCAAATCATGAACAGTAGTAAGAAAGAGAAGCTTGCGGCAAAGTGGAAAGCTACTAGGAGTTTCGGTAGGGTATTTTTATGGGGCTAAAGCATTTTCTTTGGAGAGACTCATAGAAGGCTAAGTTTTCAACAGTGATTCGAAGATAATATTGACGTCGACGACCAGGGTTAAGCATGTTTTATTGTTTTGTTATTTCTTTCTCTCATTAGAAATTGATTATGTTATCTTGTATGGATTGATTGGGTATTTGAATGATGATGATTTTAATGCTCTATTGAATCGTTTTTCATGAAAACTCATTGCTAGAATCAAATGCAATACGTAATCATTGTATTCCTGATTCATGTGTAGCAACTAATAGTTCCGAATTATTAGAGATAACATAACATAGGTTAAATAATTTGAGCTTGTGTGATTATTACCTAGACTGGTTTATTTTTCTGATTCGTAAGGCGGTTGTCTAGATAAACTTAAGGAGTTTATTTTAGGTTTCTCGATAGCTAGGGTTAATTAACAAGCGCTTCATAATTAACTAGGATCTAAGGAAAAATCGGGATAAACAGAGCTTGTTGTTAATCTACGACTGATAATTACTAAGAGAGATAAAAGAACAACAAATTAATGAATTATGCTTAATTAGGATGTAGGCTAAGATTGAACCAAAGAACTAGATCGCTACTGAATTCCCCAATTTTATCATTTTTTGCATTTTTTCTTTAATTTGTTTTCATTAGATTTATTTTATTTTCTTTTCTTATTAAATCCAACCCCTACCTAAATATCAATTACTTTCATTTCATAAGCTAACCTAACACTCCCTGTGGTATCAACCTAGACTCACCACTGCTATAATAGTAGTCTAGTTATTTTATTTTGACTAGTGTTACAACGCATTTGTCAACTTTGGAGTCATTGCCAGGGAGTACGGTGTTTAGTTTTTGTTATTGATTTTAATTAGTGTTTTGTATATATTTGTTCGTAATTGGTTTCTTTTTAGTTATTTCATAATCTTTTCATTTTTTGTTTCATTTTCATGAAAAATTTAAAATTTAAAATTGACACGGATGGATTAGTTTTTTCTTTAATTCATATTCTCAATCCTATAATAATGTCTGGACTGATCAACCTAACTTTTGTTATAGATGGGATAATCAGCCGAATTACTTCCATGATAGTTTGCAGGAAGCACAATAATTTCTGTACATACCAGAAGCTTCCTATCAAGACTTAGGTACATCCTTGGAAGAATTAGTTAAAGTGTATGTTGCTAACACTTTGCAATTCTTGCAGGAAACAAGTTCTAGAATCTAGAACTTGACAAGCCAGACGGATCAATTGATGGAAGCTATCAACTGCCTGGCATCACAAAGAAAAGAGATATAACCATATCAACCTGAGGAGTACCCGATGGATATTTGTGCGTAAATTTTACAAGGTGATGAGGAGCTTGAGAATTTTAAGGTCAACCCTTAACAAATTACTTGTTTGGAAGGAGCAGAGGAGGAGCTCGAAGTAGAAAAAGACATATCTTTTAGCTCAGAGGTAAGTACTAAGTCTATGATTATTTGTGAAACTAACTCTTCACCTTTACACAACAGATTGAAGGAACTAAACGAGGAAGAAAAAGGTAAAGAGATGTTCGAAATATTTCCCAAGTGCATGGACTCAGTCGAGATTGAAAGTCTAAGGATAGGGGAGGAGCTAAATGGGAGCGATTATCAACCAAGACCCTATCCTGAAGAACCTCACGTTGAAGAACCGCATGTGCCATCAGAAGATCATAATTTTGTCACGTGAGGAGAAGAAGGAGTCGAGCCAGTGACCCTAAACAAAGGCGCTTCTTAGCAGGTAACCCAAGGAAAATAAATTTCTTTTAATTTCTTTACATTTTCGCATTTCTTTTTATATACGTGTGTGTTCTTTTTTGTTTTATTTTTGCTTGTTTTTAAGTTTTCAATCAAAATGAGAAAGAAAAAAAACAGAAACATTTGCTTGTTTTCTATTGCTTCTAGGATTATTTAGTCATGATTGGAGTGTGAATTGGCTAGAGAATTTCATAGTAACTTTGGCATGTACTTTTGCTCTTGTGATTGGTTGATGTGCATTATCTTTAGAAGAATAGTAACTATTGGTACACAAAGCCGATAAGATTTTGAGTCTTATTAGACTGACAAATTCATATCAGTCTCATTGTCTTTTAATAATGTGTGATATTCATGACATGTACATCCTGATTTTGCCTTGAATTTCTATTCGAGACCACATTTTTATCACATGCATTAACATAAAAAATGATTAGGCATTTTTTGTTTCATAAATTACATTAGCCAAATAGCCTACCCATTATATGATTTTCCTTTTTAATAAGCCCACTTTAAGCCTTATTAGCCTTTCTTTGTGTATCAACCACATTACATGCTTTATACTTAACCAAATGTCCTACCTAAGCCATAAAGCTAGTGGAAAATTTGTGATTGTTAAATTTGTGGATGTACAAAATTCTAAATGTGGGGGTCATATATGAGGATTGGTTAATGTTGGGATGTTTTGTTATATCTTATCATTGAAATTCCCATGTTAATGTAGTTTCTTTTAATGTAAAAAAAGGGGGAAAAGAAAGAAAGAAAAGAGAAAAGAACAAGAAAAGAAAAGAAAAGAAAATGAAAAAGAAAGAAAGAAAGAAAAAGAAAAAGAAAAAGAAAAAGAATGAAAATTTTGTTTAAATAAATTTATCAAGGAGGAAGTGCATATGAGTTTGCAAAGTTATTCATGATTAATGCATCTTCCTAGAGTTGTAATGAATGTGTTATTTGAGTATGTTGAATATGAGGTAGATATTAGCTTGGAAGGTTCACTCTTGTGATTTCAATGTATTGTTAGCATAAATTGTATGAGTAATTTCCTTGGATTGGTATGTGCTTCATGTACTTTGTGTGTCAGAGCTGAATGGGGTTGTGAAATATAAATGTTGCATTCGTTATAGCTGACGATACCTAGTTTTTACTGAGTGTTGCTTTGTTTCACTAGCTTTGATGACTTTCATATTACTTAACCCAAATACATCTCACCTTATCTTTTCCCACAATAAAACCCTAAAAAGTCCTTTGATTCATGATTCTGCATGTGAACATTAGTGGTGGAGAAATGAAATGATATGCAAAGTTATGGAATGTTATGATCATGAATGATGTTGAGTGTACCCATGAATGTATTTTAGTTAAACACATTTTTCGAGTCTACTATTAGATTGCTCAGTTTTCGAAGATGATGCTGGTTGATTGATTATGAGTACAAGCATTGAATATTGAATTCTTGTTATGATTTTTTAAAGTCATTCATCTTTGGTTATTATTATATAGTCTTGGAAAACATAGGAATTGAGTAAATGTTTCGGGTCTTTGAGCTTAATTTGGATGTTTTTCCTAATAACAGTCAAAAGCTAAGTGTGCGGGAAATTGATATGTGTTTAATTTTTGATACATATAATCATTTACACTTAGCGATTAATGATACGAAAATGTTTAAGATATTTACTTTAATTCATATATAATTTTAGGTACAATTTGGAAGCAAAGAAATTAAAATGAGTTGAAAGCACTACATTTGAGTTATTTTTTGAAGATTATTTTTCACTTGTCTTCAAGGAGCAAGAAGAAGAAAATTAAAAGACAAGAAAAAAGTCAAAATACAAAGAACAAGAATTAAAGGTGGCAACTGGGAAAAGATGAAGCATGAAACTAAATGCAGTTGGTGGACAAGGCACGCCAAAACGACATCGTAGCAAGGAGAATATAACGCATCATATAAGGCATGAGCAAACGTCTGTGAAACACAAAAAACACGCAGACATCCTGTAGAAAAACACAGACAACGTCTGCATCTCACGTGGACGTCTTGCGGAAATGTAAACATTTGGCCAAAGCATAGAGAAGGTGCGTGAGGTTTTAAGAAGAATGAACAGTAGCGTGGTCCACCTATATTAAATTGTCACATCATAAATAGTAACAAACAATAGCTAGGGAATAGTGAGGAGAAGAGGGCTGGAGGCTAAAATAAAAAGAGTGGCATGAGAAGAGTTGTGAGAGAAGAGTTGTGAGAGTCGAGTAGAGGGGTGAATAGTGTAGATGGACCACCATCTTTATTTGTCAAATCATAAATAGTAGCTAGCAAAAGAAGCTTGCGGCAGAGTGGAGGCTAAGTTCTCGACGTCAGTTTAGAGGTAATATTGATGCTGACGACCCGGATAAAGCATTTTTTTATTATTTTGTTGTTTTTTTTATCTCAATAGAAATTGATTATGTTATCTTGTATAGGATTGATTGGTTATTTAAATGATGATGATTTTAATGCTCTATTGAATTGCTTTTCATGAAAACCTATTGCTAGAATCGAATGTATCATGTAATCGTTGCATTCCTGATTCATGTTTAGCAACTAATGGTTTTGAAACATTAGAGATAACATAATATAGGTTAAATAATCCACGCTTGTGTGATTGTTACTTAGATTGGTCTATTTTTTTTATTTGTAAGGCAGTTGTCTGGATGAACTTAGGGAGCTTGTTCTAAGTTTCTCGATAGCTAGAGTTAATTAACGAGCGCTTCGTAATTAACTAGGATCTAAGGAAAAATCAGAATTAACAGAGCTTATTGCTAATCTACGATCGATAATTGCTAAGAGAGATAAAAGAACAAAAAATCAATAAATTATGCTTAATTATGGTGTAGGCTGAGATTGAACCAAAGAACCGCCCTATTGAATTCCCTAATTTTATCATTTTTCACATGTTTTCTTTAATTTGTTTTCATTAGGTTTATTTTATTTTTTTCTTATTAAATCCAAACCCCCTCCCTCCATTACCTAAACATCAATTAATTTCATTTCATAAGCTAACCGAACACTCCCTGTGGGATCGGCCTAGGCTCACCACTGCTACAGTAATATTCTAGTTATTTTATTTTGACTAGCATTACGACACGCTTGTCAGTCATTTTAATTATGAATCATATGGAACTTGTTCAGTCGAAAATAACCAAATCAATCTTTAGTAAAAGAATGACAATGACATTGAATTGTTAAATCTTATAGATGTGATGTGCTAGATGTGATAACAATTCATAAAAAGGATAGTACTTGTATTTAATTAAATTACTAATAATTTTATGTGATATAGTCATATATATTAAATGAAATATTGACTTAAAATTTTAAACAATTCAAAGTGTTTAAATCTAAGTAGAAATTAAGCATTAAGAATGCTGAAGCATCTTGATGAGTTTGAAATGGTGAGACATAAAATTTTTAATTATCTATAAGAAATGAGATTATTTAGTGAGTACCTCAATAACTAAATTTCATAATAATACGGGTTTGTGCAAGGAGGTATAGTGAGATATTATATGATTCAATATTTATTTCATTTATAATTATGCCTAGTACTACAACTTACCTTCAATAACTCCAATTAAATCAATTAGTAAGATTTCATAAGAGATATAAAATGCCAATGCTTTAAAAGAGTTAAAGTTAGTGATTTACATATGTGATGCTTGGTTGAAGCATATATTATCCTCTATGTTTAGAACAAGATTAGATAATAGAAAGTTATGAGATATCTAACATGTTGGATATAATCTTACAAGTCTATTAAACAAATTATTTGTTTCAATAAATACTTATAGGGTAACGGTTCTTAAGTAGTGGTAATAAGATAATGGTTGAAAAGTTCAAATTTCATAACAATATATCTAATTGGAACTAGTGCTTTTATTGATATATTTGATATATAATTTAAAGGCTATGAGATGTTGAAATATCCACTTTCAAGATGATTTAAACAATTTCTTTAAAAATGATTGTGAATTTATCATATCTACAAGAAGTTTAGTAGAAGTATAGTTGTCCTCTCTAATTAGAGTATATAGAGACATATTGCTCACAAAGAAAACAATAATTAATATTTTTAATTATTGAAAATATAATATCTAAGAACAACTTTTGTTGAATATGAAAAGGTAACAACTTAATTATGAGGATTAGATCTATATAGATACATATGAAAGTTATTTACCTATTTTAGTCCAAGTATTGAAGATGTTAAGTATTTGAGATCTATAATACTTGAGAAGTATTGAAGATATCTATTATTCTATGTACGAATTGATATTTGTTTTCAGGTTTATATGGATATTAACTTTAGAAGTAAATCTTGGTTAAGGTATATTTTACATGGAACAATATTATTTTGAAATTAGAAACGTTCCAATGTAGCACTAATTGCTAATAAGCCAAAATACGTTTGTCATTTAGTGGAAATGATTATTTGGATCATAAGTTCTTTAGCAAACTTAGTATAATTCCTTGTGTTGTTTAGACAATAATTTATTGTATAACAATAGAGTTATTGGGCATGTAAAAGGAACTAAGGTCTCATAAAAAATAGAAGTATGTATTTAGGTAATTTATCTCAATTATAATGATAATTAAGATAAAATTGTAAAATTTAAGCAATTATTCATTGTAGAGAATCTTGTATAATTCTCTCACTAAACTAATGTGTCAGCAGTAGCATGATCATCATATAGTAATATGGTATAAAATAATTAAACGATTGACTTAGTGCAAGTGGGAGATTATTAGTTTATGCCCAACAACCAATCAATTAGTTGTAGTTTAGTGACAAAATAATTTAAAGACATTCTTTATCTTATTCTCGTTAAAATGTATATGACAAAGTCCATAAGATAAATATATATTTCAAATGAATTTATAATGAGACCATAATTGTGAGACTCATATTGCATTTATGTATTATACTTAAATTATTCCTAGTTATTGTTCTATTAAGATAAGACATTAATAGATCGTAAAAAGATTAGCGCAAATTATATTACTTTATTATGAAGGAATTCGATATTATAGATAAAGTATGGAGATACTTAAACAAAATTGTAGATGCTTGTTAGAAAACAAGTTTACTGAGTTGACCTCATATGAGAATTCCACTTGGGTGTGACTTGTATGTCTATAAAAATTCTCACTGTGAGTGTATAAGTGATCCCTTGATATGAGATCTCCATATTTATCTTATAAAGGGATTGTTTTGTTTTACTACTACTCATGATCTATTCTAATTCTGGTTAGGTCAGTCAGTAGTCGTTAGATATAGTATAAAATATATAGAGGCAGTTGAGTGATCAATATTAGATTCATCACCCTAAAGTAATTAGAGAGAATGTTTCGTTGTTCTCGATTAGTATTGATTCGAGAAATCTTGACCAAGATGGGATAACACTTTGAAAATAATTTCCAAATGTTATTAATTGAATTATTTACTAACAGTGAAGGATTAATATGATTGAAATCAAAAGGTGTAAACATTATTTCTATGCTTTATGTCTAATCGAAACATTGTATAATAAAAGAATTAAATTATATAGAAAAATCATGCATAAAAAATTTAGTCAAAACTACTTTGACATTTCTAAATATTTGGGTAGTCATGATTTATTGCTAGACGTCAATCTTGATTTATAGACATAAAATTATTTTATTAAAGAACTAAAGATAAATTAAAGGATTTTAATTTATCTAATCCTAAATATGATTTAGAGTTATAATTTATATCTTTGCTAACATATTTAAGAACTTAATAGATTACTAAAAAAAAACAAGTTAAAGAGATAAAAGTCTTTTAACTCAAAGTTGGATTAAATTATAAAGTTTGAAAAACTCTATGATTAGTATAAGATATTTAATAAATAAGGATAAATAAGAGATATTAGATCTTATTTGTACATTCATTTATTTGGAATTAATTGTAATTCTAATTAAAGTTTAACTGAAATTAGAATTTTATTTCAATTAAATATTAAAATGTTCAAAACTTATTATAAATAGGCTTAGACTCTAGTGGAGCTAACACCTTGTCTAAGCCTCTTTGCAACGGTTGATTTCAGATACAGTTAGAAAGAAACAACAAGAAAAAAGATCATGCTTTAGAATAAGATACGAATTATGATTCTTACTTTATTATAATTTATATATATAATTATTTTATAAAATATAAAGTAATTTTGACTTCAAAAAATCCAAACAAAATTTTTTTATAATTATCTTTTATATATGTATCCATTCTGCCTCGATTTGCCAACATAAGCAATCTATTTAGAAATTTAAAACTCTCTGGTAGGTTGGGTGTTATTGGGCTGCCTTTTGATGATTATGAAATGACAAACTTGATTCTTCAAGGGAAGACTTAGACAGTTCCTGTAAAAAGTTGAAGATTAGTTTCTCGTAAAGACTTATTGATAGCCATAATTTTCTTGTCCCCACAGTCATGTAATTAATTCCGAAAACAGGTGTTTCTAGTGGATTTGGCACCAATGATACCTTAATTATATGATAATGATTCCTTACACAACGTAATCACTCACTGAAAAAGTCTCCTTTCTATCTTGCAAGATTAGACTCTGACGATGATCTACGTCTGTGCCTACCTTACTTTAATCCCTTTCTTTCTTCCCCCTTTTTCCCCCTGAATTGGGTTAGTCATGATTATTTCCACCATTGATGAATATTGAAGTTCTAAGATTGGTTACATAATTAGGACCTTAAAGCAACTTTTTCTTTCACTAATTGCACTCCTCAAGAACATGCCAAGCACCTTGCCGCCTCTTTAACCACTTGGAACTGTTTTGCTACCTTTCAATTGTTCCTTTTTGGAAAGGGTCAAGTGAAGATGGTAGTTATCCATGCCCTGATGGGGTGTAAGTGGTTGTTGGTTGTTGCCAATAGGCAGCATATTTCACTAAGAAACCTGTATTTTAACGTTTACTGTAGCTTATTAGTTTTTAATATGTAGCGGCTTAGTCTAAGGAAAAAAAAAAGGAATTTTTAAGAGCTAAAGTTTTCAATTATTATCCTAAAGTTGACCATCTTCTTCTGCTAATTTATATTCCATTCTTATTTTCTTGGATGGCTGTGGCTTTATTGCTGAAATTCAAGGGACAAACTTAGAAAAGCAGATCTGCAATCATGAACTTGCGCATTTCGAAGCTCAAATGGACTCACCATTAACAAAAACAAACAGCAGTGGCCGAATAGACTAATAATCCTGGACAAAATTCCGTTTCTGCTGCTTAATTTATCTCCGGAAGCATTTTATCAGAACAAAGGCATGTTTCTGTCCTATAGAAACTTTTCTTGGACCCAAGCATTAGCTTCCACGTTGTCTTCTTTCTGACGATTTTTAACTCAAAAAGTGGTTTAACTTGTCTCTATCTTTCATTTCATTCTGAAATTTCAAGTTCATTCTGTGAATGAGGACAATTCAGCATTGTCTCAACAAGATGCAGATAAATTCATATCCCTGAACTAAACGTTTGCTTCGGAAAGCGTGTGCTTCCTTTGTTTCTTTTTTCTCTTGAGGGCCAATTTAGCTGGTAGGTGATACATTAAAATGTCTATCTGGAAGTGACTGAATTACTGTTTCTGGGAAAAGCGTTGGAAGAGTACATTTCACTCCATCAAAAAAGAAATTCTTGTGTCTTCTCTACTATTAAACTACAAGAAACCATAGATTTCCTTCAATTTGTTTCTGGTGCTATTGTTAATCTCCGATAACAATTAAAGAAAGTGTAAAGTTAGAACCATGAATATCCTGTTCCCTTGTACCATCTCCACCCGCATGCTTCAATGGGTTGTGCACTGTGTCGCCCCCTAGCAAGATAAATGGTTGAAGTATTTTAAAAGCTACTTTAATCTTTCATTACTTTGTGCTCCTAACCCCATCTTTAACTCTACTCGTGCCAATTTCTTTAAACATCTCACTATTGATTTCGGGTATAAGAACTTCATGAAAAAGGGTGCACCATATGAGAATAATACACTGGTCAAATTTTGTTGAGCCTTGCTTTCTAATGTATGTTCGTTGCCTGCGCACATCTGAAGTTTTCAGAGATGCTACTTCCTTGGAAATTGAAAAAACAAGCGTAAATCCTACGTCTAAATCCCTGGCACTTGGATTAATTGTTGAAGGTGTATCAAATGTCAGGCCATGACCTAAACTAGAAAAAATAGATTCCCATCTCTTTGTTAATCTAGATTGCTTCTTTTAGCTGGATCGACGTCGGAGAACATGCGACTCCTAAAGTGCTTAAGAACTCTTGGATATCAGGGTCAATTAACAATATATTCCTAGTCCATAACTACGAAACTCGACCAAATTTTCAACAACTGCAAGTTATTTGTGTTAGAAACATGTAGATTAATATAATCGCAACATTAATTTCATATGCATGACCATAAATCGAATTGCCTAAAGTATATCTAATAATCATAATAGGATGATTAATAATTTACTAATTACATTTGAGATACATGGTATATCCTAATAACTATATGTTGGCCCATTAAACTATAGTTCATAACATCTTTGGAATGACATAATTATCCTTTTCTACCCCTTAGGGTAGAACTTATTATAAGATATAACAAATGGTGAGATTGTATACATATGGTGTGTGGGTGTGAAAACAGAATATTTGGCCTTCTACCATTAGCTTCCTCTCTTGCACAAGGTTTTATTGATTTTGATAGGTTATGGTATCCAAAATGGAGATAATGCATCAAGACACCATGTCAAACATTGGAGGTATGTTAATCTTATTGTGTTGTTGATGCTCTAAATAAAATGTAAATCTTGGCTTTGTGATTGTTGATGAATGCATCTGTGAATAACAATTGGTACCAGAGTTCCATGGTTATTTGATTTTAGGGCTCATTTTTTAGGTATAAACTAGTATTTTCAAATCAATTTTTTGACAAAAATGATTTCAAAATGATGCATTGAAGGTGTAAAAATCGTTGTTGGTTGTCGTTGTTGCCTTTTACCTTTGTTTTGGACAAAGAATCACGATTTTTTTGTGAGATTTTGAAAAGTTTTGGTATTGTTGTTAATGGCCGAAATGGGTCAAAGATTTTCAGATTTTGGAGCACTTTTGGCTGAAATGGATATGGGAAATCCATAGATCATGAAAAATGGAAGAAAACACCTCAAAAATCGTTGAAAACCGAAGTCTAGAGAGGACAGGAATATATAATTTTATTTTATTTTATTTTTTTTTAAAATTTGCACAGTGCAAGTGGGGAGTGTGCAAGGTCTATTTTGGACCATTTTTTTCATCTTTTTGCTCCATTTTTATTATGTTTTTC
>JAOQML010000197.1:7712717-7728278 GCA_027568935.1 Erythroxylum urbanii
AGTTCTTATTTGGTTAAATACTTGAGTTATTTTTATTGATTGTTTTTGAGTGAAAATAGTTAGAAAAATCCTCTGACGAGGTTAACACGAGTCGGTCGTGTTATTGGGTGTGAAATTCTTTCACGGGAAGTGAGATTGAGTGATAGTGTCAAGGGTTAAGTGGTGTCGGCTCAGTAAAACCTTGGGTAAAACTATTGTACTTTCGTGAAAGTGATTAAGCTGGGTGAAGGCCCCGCAAATATAGGCAGGGTGTGCCGAACTGCGTTACCAAATTTTGGTGTTTTTTTTATTTCGGTTCAACTTGTTTTTATTTTATTGATGGCAAAAAAATTTGTGGCACGTTCACAAATTAATTAACCCCCTTCGATTTTTTCAGTTATAGTACAGATTGGTAACGGCCTCCTCAGAAATTGGCTTTGTCATGGATATCACCCTTCTCTGTATGTTTGAAAAGGAGCAAAACCCATCAGTTGCTTCTCATCTAAACAGTTGTTGACAGATTTGAACGACAATATTTTGCTTTTGATATAACGAACGAACCACGTTGAGAGACAACGTAAAGAAAATTGCGTTCAACTATTGGTCATGCATGACAAATAAGTTAGTAGGTTTTGGCTTTCTAGATAAGCTGAGTTCTTAGGTTGAAGTAGTATTCTTATATCCTAAGTAAACCAAAATTTATTAACTGTATTTCCAACAGAATACTTAATCAGTTTCACGAAAAAGCATAGTTCATAAAACTTGCATTGATTTAAGAAAGTTGTAACATCCTAGGCATGTAGAGCTGTTTCCTAATATTTGTGAAAAAGAAAAGAGAGTTGAATTCAGGCACAATCGTCACAGGAAATGCCTGACCTGTAATAGTGAGTTTCTGGCATAACTTGTGTCTCCCATTCCGCCATTCATGTGAAGTACTTGATCAACTGCCATAATGTCTCTTTGTAGCTATCTCTGTGTTTCTCTCTCTCTTTCTTTCTCTTTTGTGCTTGTGATGTGGTCAGAGAAATGCTTCTCTATATATAGACCAAGCCAGCTATTTGCACTAATTAAGATGAAAGCTTAATCATGTTAAGATATTGCATAACAATGGTGTGGGGTTTGATAACTTTGTCTACGTAATCATACAACGTAGTAATCTAACAGGCAGTAGACGATAATCTTAGGGTTGTTGGATTAAGGTTGTTGTGTACCATAATTAACGGTTCTTTTCTAATCAACTTCTAATAAGTTATGCCGAAGTGATGAATAAGACTATAAAAGGATTCGTGAGGTTCATGAATTTGCATTGAATTAAACCACATATTTTTTTGGGAATGAATTAAAACACATTTTATGCAAGGGTTTGGTGGGATGCAGGTTTATGAATATGCACTGAATTAAACCACATGTTTTAGATGACACAAGAAATTGTACTTTTAGTGAAAGCAAAAGTTATCTCTAAAGACAGTAATATTAATTATTATTATTAATAGTATTTAATTTTTAAAGTCGTTATCTACGGTCACAAATGCATCTGTTACTAATAAAATAGTGACTAATTTAAAAAATTGGTCACAATTATGCAACATTTTTGTGACAAAAGTACTGACACTAAAATCTATATATAGAATGCATGATAAAATTATATGGTCATAGTAACTTTACATATTTATAGCAAGTTTGTCGACACAAATAATATAAATTAGTGACCAAAAAAATAAATTACCACAGTTAATCCAAACAATAATGACAATTAATTATATTTTGTCACAAAAAATCTCATATATACAACGAAATAATAGTTACAAAAAAGTTGTCATTAAAAATCTTAACTTTGTAGTGTGATTCCTTTAATATTAATAACAAAATTACACCATATCTTTGGTTCTTTGTACGTGGAAATGCAACTTTTAACCACTTCTTTCTTGCATTCGTTGTAAGAATACTATGTCTTATCTTTAATAATCACGGCTAGCTTTGTTTAGTAAACCTTAAAAGATCATTGATTTGCCATCGTGTTTCACATTCAGGGCCTACCCAAGTCATTTGATTTCCTCTTAATCTTTTTCCTCGTGCAAATCATGAGCTTGTAGATAAGCAAAATCGGATTACTTGAAAGGACAAATTGTTAAGTAATACTAACAACATATAACATAATAACTATTTGAATAAGATAGTTGAGTAAAAATTATGTTAATTTAATTAAATTGTAGTCTAAATTAATTGTAAATTTTTATTTTATTTTATTTTTATATTTGAAAAGGAACTCTTCCTACTTTAGTTGACAATATTATGCTTGCAATTTCAATTGGCTTTTTAATTAAGAAATAAAACCTATCCTATCGACTACTGACTCGAAAATCATGGAGCTATCCCCATTTTTTAGCCAGATATGAGAGAAGCTACCGTGACATTTGATGATTCTTATTGTTTACCCACCACTTGCTTGCAAGTGCTTCCATCACCACTTATTAACCGGATTACTGCACCGTGGATGATGTAAGCAAACCATCTGACACTATCTAACATGTAGCGACTTGAAACTTGAAAGTCATTGGGGTCCAGATCCAGGAGCTCCACGTTTCTGACCGTGGAATCACACTGTTTCGGTAGGTGGCCGACAAAACTTTTCCGCGGTGAATCTTGCAAGTTTTCGATAAGAAAACAAACCATACTATTTAGGTTGATAGATGCTGACTCGTGGTCCCTAAAAATGTATATAAAATAAAAGTTGAACCACAAGAAAAGAAGGAAAAAAAGTCTAAGAGATAAGAGCCGCCCGTAAATCCTCCACCGTGTCTATATACTTCTTGTGGTCGACATTATTCTGTTTCCTGTCAACGTCCACTCTAGTTGATGCTCTCTTAGCTGGTACGCGAGTTTTCACCGTAAAAGGGAGTTTAATATGGAATTATTATCATAACAAAATTTCTTGTGCTTTGTAATCGATGTCTAATCTGCAAAATATCACTCCTATATCAAAAAAGTAAAACGTAAACTCTCTTGTAGTTTAAGAAATTTTATAATTTGTCTATCTTTTTTATCTCTAGTAAAGACCTGTTTTATCATATCACGAGTTGTCTCTGCAACCCATCTATCACAGTCCGTGTGGTAGATGCTGCATTACACCTAGAATTGATAATGGGAAAGAAACAATTAAAAAGGTTACGATTGCTCTCGCATGCAAATTTCTTGTGGTCAATATATTCCGTTCCTCTTTTTTTTTTTGTTTACAAAGGAGAAAAACAAACAAACAAAAAAAAAACACCATTAGCGTAGTGTTCTGCGATATAATGCTCCTTACATGTCTAGGTGGATGAACTCCATAACAACCATCGGAGACTCCTAAAGTTTATGCAGTCCTGGGCTTGATAACAAGGCTAGAGAAGCCAAGCTATCAGCACACTGGTTCCCTTATCGATAGATATGTTGAAATTGCACTTCCCATGCTCGGTATATTAACCCACGGGTACCTGTCACAAAAATTTTTCCTCAGACAATACTAAATTGGATGAAGAAAGAATGTTAAAAACCTATAATGAATCCACTTCGACAACAACGTGTCGATAGTCGAGCTCCCATGCTAGTGTCAGACCCGAGTGGACTCTCCAGAGTTTAGCAGCCAAAGGCGAGCCCCCTCCAATATTCTGCAGGAATTCACCACATCACTGACTTTGACAATCCCTAATTAAGCCTCCAGAAGTAACAAGATTTGACCCTTGTTTAACCACACTATCTGTATTCAATTTGACCCATCCCTCTGTCGGTTTGGTTCATCCAACTAATTTACCCAAAGGCAATCCCTGTGCCTTAAACACGCGGCTTTCCACAACTCTTGCCCATTCTATCCAATCAACGTAATCCATAACGACTCTAGTTCCTACTTTCGACCAAACAAAGCCATCCTCAAATAGGCTTATGTTTCCCTATTGCCATAAAAACCAACAGGTGACGCCATAGATTGTGGCCCACTCTACCTGCTTCACTTGTAACTACTTCATAAGGTTGGATTTCACCCACGTCCCCTCAGCCTGTTGAAAAAACGTATCAACCACTTCGGGAGGAAATTTGCACCAAAAGGATTTTACTTTAGGACAATCTCGTATTGCATGCAAAGTTGACTCTTCTTAACTACAGAAGTGACAATTGTTATCCGTTGATATATGGCGAGCCACTCGCTATTAGTTGGTCAGCAGTTTTCTCTTAGCCAAAAGCCAAAGAAAAGACCTAATCCTCTGGGGCCCCGCCTATTTCTAGATTAACTCCCATAGCCAGTTGTAAATGTTCGTGGTACTATCCTCGATTAAATCATAAGTTGACGCCACTGTAAAACCCCCGTATTTTGTTGGTCCCTACACCATTTTGTCTTCCCCTATGCCTAATACATTAGGACGGATTGCCGCAATAGCCATATACACTGTGGAAGGGAGATATTATTGGAGCATATTCCAATGCCAAGTGTGGACTTCAATAGCAAAATCCGAAATTGTAGCGTAGAGTATGCTATCAGGAAGTTGAGATGTCGCCACGAAAATTAATAGACCCCAATCATCCACCCAATTATCCAGCCAGAAAAAATGCACCTTCCATTCCTCAAATTTCATTTTAAATCTTGGCGTACAAAATGCCATGTTGCGGATATTCCCCTCTAAATTACCGATGCCCCTTTCCTATGTGATATGCGTCTAATTGATATTTTGCCCTTAGGATCTAGACCCATAAGGTTGTGGGCTTAGTAATCATATCCCATCCTAACTTTGTAATGCATCGTTGGAAGAACGAATGTGTTTAATGCCAAGCCCCCTGCTTTTTTTGGCTAACACACTGCCGCCTAGTTAACTAATGCATTTTCCGCTGATCGTCCATTGAACCCCATATAAAATCCCTCATTATTTTCTCCAAATCATCGCATAGTTGCTGCAGGAGTCTCACTGTTTGCATCGTATATATTAGGAGGGACGAAATTACTGATTGGGTTAAGATAACACACCTCGCTAGAGACAAAACCCGTGCACGCCATCCTGCAAGTTTCTTTTGTGCTTTATTTAGGATGTATTGATAAGTATTTTCATTGTACGCTCATGAATCAACATAACTCCTAAATATTTTCCAAGATTGTTCATACATGGAAGTTGCGGGGCTTGACTAAGACGATGTGCTTTTTCTCAAGAAAAGTTCTTGGAGAAAAAAATCCGAGCTTTACCGGTACTAGCTTTTTGTTCTGAGGCTTTGCAAAAAGACTCCAAAGTCCTAGCTATCGCTTGCGTCTGAGATTTCGTAGCTTCAGCAAACAGAACGAGGTCATATGTAAAGAAAATATGGGATATGGGAGGCCCTGTATGACTTAGCTTTATCGGTTTCTAATGCCCGTGACCTACTTCCTTTAATATAAGGTGACCTAGTCGTTCAATGCACATCACAAAAAGATAAGGTGAGAGCGGATCACATTGCCGAATACCCCTCAAAGGATTAAAGGGATCAGAAAAAGTTCCATTCCAAGTGACTTGCATTGACATTGTAGTCACACACTTCATAATGACACTGATTAAATTATTCAGGAACTCAATGCCTGTTAAAGTGTCTTGAATAAAATCCTGGCGAAGTCGATCGTAATAATAATAATAATAATAATAATAATAATAATAATAATAATAATAATAATAATAATAAATAGAAAACAATTTACGCAAATGTTTAGTGATTATTTATTCAAGTTTCACTAGAGAGGGAGATTAATGGTCTTAATGTCAAAGATAAGTAATTTCCATATGGTTAGATTGATTGTTCCTTGCGCCATTTTTTAATATACTTACGAAATGTCACGTTAAGTTTGGTACATCTGATGAAATGTTAAAACCTGGAAGTAAAATATACATACAATGACGCATATAGGGCAATCTTAGTTCCTTTCTCATTACAGGCATGGCTTTGTAATAAAATCAATACTCACCTCTTCAGTCTTCACCTCCTTGTCGCGTTTAGTTTTAGTCATTTGGTTGACGTTTTTTATTTTCAATAATTCAGATGAGAAGATCTTTAAGGACTCTATTTCTTTTTTCTTTCCCCTTAATCAAAGTTACGGTCCTTGCCCCTTGGTCTTTTTAAAATAAGAATAGTTGTGTCAAGTTTTACACTCAATCGAGTTAAAAAGACGGAGTTACTATAACATTACAATATTAGACTGCCAAATGGTAAACTCAACACTGTTGAATGTCATTTTAATAGGTTGCTTCGTCATAAAAATTATACATCTATTCAGTTCCAAGTTTAGCACTTATTTCAATTGAAATTAGACACTATTTTAAAAATCAAATTAATGATAAGCTATTTTCTTAAAAGATAAAACTTACTCCCAGCTTCAATTTCTTAATAAAAAATAAAAAATTATAAATGAATTATTTATTTATTTTAAGATTCATTTTTTAAGGTTTAACTCTAAAACAATAAATTGTTGATTTTTAAAAATAAGATAAAATTGTTTTATTTTAAAAAAAATCATATGCAATTTTTAAAAGGTATATTACATACCATTAATTTAGCTTATATGTACATATCACTATTTACGGAGTCATGTTGA
Organism: Erythroxylum urbanii; assembly: GCA_027568935.1. Lineage (NCBI taxonomy): Eukaryota > Viridiplantae > Streptophyta > Magnoliopsida > Malpighiales > Erythroxylaceae > Erythroxylum > Erythroxylum urbanii. The sequence continues at coordinate 7,719,274 of JAOQML010000197.1, forward strand.
CTTCATTTCTGTCCACCAAAGTATGAATACACAAAGTTACATAAACTATCGAATTGCTTTGCTTTGAAGATTATTGCTAATCCAACAATAATGGTGGAGTTTAGATCCCTTATCCTAACTTATATTTATCTACAGCAGAGTCTCTTTTTTGAAAAATTAAAGGAATTTTTACTATAGTTAAAACTATATCTACATTATAAGGAGTTCAAAGCATTAAACCTATCATGATATTTACAATATGATTAAAACAAATCCTTAAATAAGGTTGTATATTTGCCTAGAAGATAACCCACAAAAAGAACTACTAAAGACACCATTTATACTTCATGGTCATGGAAAGAGTAAATTGAAACATTGTATGGCAAGATACTGCACTTTGTTAACCCCTGGTGTTAGTATTTGGGATTTGTCTTTCTCTTCCTTAAATTGTTGTATGGCAAGATACTGTTCTTCCTTGCTGACTTTCTTTTTGTAGTTTTGGATTGCACATAAAAATCTCCTGGAATGTCATAGACTTGGGCTGCAGCTGATGGTGAATCACATTCCTCTACTGCCAAATGTAAACTGCGTTCTTGAGGGAAAACTATTGTCACATAAGCAGAAGAATTATAATTCAATGCCAAGACATGCTCTTCCCTAGGATGTTCTGCAATGTGAGAGATGATAACCCCAATCTCCTGACTTGTCACACAGTCATACCTATTCTTGAGACTCCAACCTAGCCTTAGAGGTCTCATTTTATCGAATAGTTGCTACTGGAGTCAACATGTTAGCCTAATTTCTATGACATTGCTCTAAATATTGTGAGTTGAAGTGTTCCATGCCAGTATCTAGATGCTCCACAATTTCTGCACTAGAGTTGTCCATAGCTGCCTATGTTGACACTGCATTGACAATCTAATGAGTAACCTCCATAGGCCATCTCAGTTCTTGGTTCCTCAGTGATTTGTGTTTGGTTTGAACTTTTGCAATTGACTGGCCCTTTCTCATTCTCTTTAGAAACTCTAGCTATCTTACTTTGTATTACATCAATAGTACTAGCATACCTTGCCAACTTTGGACTCTATGTAGAGATTGTATGATTTGTTGTTTTTTCCTTCTCACAACTAGGATCACCCTTATTTTGGCTGTCAACCACTTCAGGATGCTCCTTTGTGTCCCTGTCGGTTGGAGGAATCTGTGTAGGCTGCTCATGAACTTTTTACTGAACTCCAGTACCATCTTTAACTTCGACTTTGGTTGTTCAATCCCCATTAACTCCTCTTGCCAACTTGTTTTACACCTCTTCTCAGTTGGAACCCATTTCTTGTCAGGATTGGGTGGCTTCCAAGGGTAGAATAGTTGTATTTCTTCTTTCACCCTCTCCCTAAATTCACTAACTAGGTACATAATTGGAAGACAATCTGGTAGTTTAGCCTTTCGAATCACTTTTATGCATATTTCTGCATATCCTATCCTATCTGTACCTGATGTCTGTGCATCTATACTCACAAGGAACTAGCAAGAAAACTTATAACCCCTCAAGCGGTAGGTTATGAAAATGGACCCAAATTGGAAAAACTTCAACACATTCTCTATTAAATGCAATCCATGGCTTCCACCTATATAGGAACATGGGTTGTCCCCCCATATACAAAGGACCCATTCCAATTATTTCATCCAGATTACCATTCAAAGGAAATTTGAAAATAATCATGCCATCATCAGTGAGTAGAGTTTTCTCTAAACCTTGTTTACTCCACTGTACAATAGCCCAGGCCTTGATAATTGGAAATGTAGGATGTTTGCTCTAGAAGGATCCCACCAGTGTGTTTGACCATGCTCTTTCCCTCGCTTGTAGGAGTTCAAGGGGGGACAAACGATGCCATCCTTCAGGACATCAGGGTAATGCTTTATTTGGACCTTATGTTGGTGGAATTGAAGTTGTTTTCTCTATACACCAGTAGTTAGGGAAGATCCATAGGTCTTAGAGACGCTAGAGACATCAACACCAATGCCATCTCTAGGTTTAACTCTCTGTGCAAATCCACACGAGAGAGTAAGGAACTCCTTCATAGTTTTAGTAGGCGGCCCACCATCATCAGTAATAGCAGAAACTAGCACTATGGACACTGCTATGGAGCTCACATAGGTCATCCTCTGGCTTCTCTCGTCAGATCTGAAATTAGGTATCGCTCTCACCACTACCTTTGTTGCCCCTCGTTCTCAAATCTGGAACCTTGCCTCAGATCTAGATCCTTGCTATCCATCAGTTACTTAAGATTTGGAGCCTCGCTAATAGTCACCTCCTGTTGATGACGATGTAGATGAGAATGGTGATGACCCTCAGATTTGGAGCATCTTAGATCTAGAAAATGGGTGGCACAATGAGTTGGTGGTAGCACCTTCGTTTCCTTTTCTCTCTCTTCGACCCACTTCTTTGACCATTGTCTTTCTCACTTTACATTGTTGTCCTATCGTGTTGCCCTAGTATGCTTTATTTTGACACTCTTGCCCAATAGCACGACCAAAGGTCAATAGTCTTGCTAAGATACTTTATTCCATGTTTAGTATTAGCTGTATTTTAATTTGTTTGAGGTATATTTTGTAATAAGGAAGTTGATTTGGTATAGGATTCTATGTATCTTATAATATATATAATTATGGAAGTTAAGATGTTTGTGGAAGGAAGGAATCCTAAAAGAATAAAGAATCCTAAAGGAGGAAGGACTCGTGGGATATCTATAACCAATTGATGATGTGAAAAATGATTATCAATTTTTTGACTGCTGCGCTTGCGTGCTTTTTAGAGATCAATTTCAGAGTTCTACAATAGACTTTTCTTTGAAGACTTTCAGTGATTATGTTTTAATGTTGCTACACACATAGTAGAGTATTTATTGACTTAAGTGATTTTTTTGTTTCTCTTATTCTTAATTTAATCATTTGAGATATTCTTCTTTTTATTTCATTCTTTGTTTTAAAATCCTCTATTGAGGCTACCATGAGTTGTTCATGCTATTAGGTATAAGAGACTCTTACAGGGTGAGTATGAGTGGATAACTTCAATGAGTGAGTGGTGTTAGCTCTATAATTGCCTTGTATAAGCTTATTGTAATACCATGAAAGTTGATTGATTTGGGTGAGAGCCCCCGCATATGTAGGTCGAGTGTGTCGAACTATGTTAACAAATTTTTTGTGTTATGTGTGTGATTTATTTGTTGGGTGCTTAATTTGTTTGCTTGTAAAAAATACTGAACATCGCAATTAAGAATTCTAGAAATCATAGTTACTTGCCCAGTTGCTTTGTGAGAATCAACTGTAAATTTCAATTAGAAGCAACCTTGACAGAACAAAAATTTTACAAAATTTCAACCTTGGGTTTTTCAATTGGTATCAGAGCTAGGTCCATCTCATCAAAACTAATTGGTGTGTCAAGTGAGTGTAAATCAGTATTTCGCACTCATAGCTACTAGAGAAGAAGCGTCGATTACTAGGCCACCTTTAGCAGATGGCTCTAACTATGCTACTTTGAAATCAAGAATAAAGTGTTTATTCAAGCACAGACTAAAGCTTGGACTTTTGTGTTGAAAGGCTAGACTCATCCTATGACAATTAATGAAAAGAATGAAGCAGTATCTAAAGATCCATCTGAGTGGATAAAGGTTAAAAAAGAGGGAGCGCTTGGTAACTCTCTAGCAATATATGCAATTTTTAATACTGTAGATGAAGGACGTTTCAGTATGATATCAATATGTGAATCAACAAAAGAAGCTTATGATACATTACAAACCGTACATGAAGGATCACAATCGGTGATAGCATTAAAAATTCAAATGTTGGCTCCTAGATTTGAAAAGTTTAAGATAGAGGAAAGTGAAACTATTGGAGGCTTTCATGAGTGGGTACATGATATCACTAATCAAGCACATCAAGTTGGTAAGAAGTACTCAAATATAAAACTATTAAGAAAACTTTAAGATTATTGCCTTCAAGTTCATACCAAAGATTGCAGCTATTGAAGAAGCTCCTAACATTAATGAGTTATCTTTGGATAAGGTAGTTGGAATTCTCACAAACTTCGAGATGAACCTGTTGAGAGACAAGTGTGAGAAGAATAAATGATTGGGACTTCAAGTTGAAGTTGCTAAACTTGTGGATGGTTCAAGAGACGATTTCGATGAAAATGAAGATTTGGTGGTGCCAAGAAGAAATTTTAGCAAGTGGCTAAAGAAGGTAAAGAAAGATAGTCCTGAGTTAAAGTAGAATGGTGGAAGTTCATCCAACAATAATTTCAAACAGCAAGTAAAAGCGTAAAAAGGTGAAAAGAAGGCAAAGAAGATAGGATGTCACGAGAATCAAGGTTTCGAGCATATGTAAGCAGAGTGTACTAACACCCTTAAAAGGAGAAAGAGGAATTCTTACACCGGCACTTAGAGTGAAAACGAATTTGAAAGTGAGTATGGTAGAGAAAAAGAAATTGTAAGTCATCATGATGCGTTGGTTGCTTTATATCAAGAAAGTTAAGTTGCTTGCTTAATAGTAACCAATGAAGAAACTAAAGATGAGGATTAAGATGTTTTAGTATTAAACTCTAATTCTGATAGTAATAGTGATGGTAGTGACTTAGAATTCACAAATAAAGATATCTTAGGATTAAAAAATAAAGATATCTGCAAGGCTTATGAACTAATGTATAGCAAATGGGTGAAGACATGAAAACAAAATGAGAAGTTAAAGAGGGAGAATTCTATCATGAAAGATGTTATTTAAGATTTGGAGATAAAGTTATGGTCAACAAAAGATGAACTTGATGAAACCAAGGTAAAGTTGATCAATAGAGAGAAAGGAATAAGAATTTTGAATGGCAATACCAAGAAGCTAGATGAATTGCTAGAAATTGACAAAAACAAAGGGGATTTTTAAGATGTTGGATACAAAGGTGAATGTTCTTAGGTGCATAATGAATAAAATGGTGAAGTTAGATTTGTCAAAGAAGTAAGATCAAGTAAGCAAGGAGAAATTTCAAAAAGAAGCAGAAGTTTGTGCCTACATAACACTTTTGTGGTGTAAAAGGTCACATAAGGCCAAATTGCTACAAGCTACTGCAAATACTATTTATAATGCTCAAGATAGAAAATTCAAACATTCTTGGAAGAACCTTCAGCAGTAAAAACTATCAAAATAGATTTTGTTAGAAAGAACCAACCGCAAGTACTTGTGCCTCTTAAATCCATACGCGCCGCTTCTCACAATGGATGATACTTTGATAGCCGATGGTCAAGGCATATGACAGGTGAAAGAAGGTATTTGATGAATTATCAAAGCTCTATGGATGATCATGTTACATTTGGTGATGGAAAGAAAGCAATAGTGATTAGTAGAGGAACTCTTTGCATAGATGGATTACCTCATTTAAAAAATGTGCTTTATAAGGATGGTTTAAAAGCTAACTTGGTGAGTATTAGTCAACTTTATGATGATGGGTTGTTACTCAAGTTCACCAGTGATGAATGCAAGGTATTAAACTAACAAGGAGATTGTATAGTAAATGGACGAAGATTGGTGGATATTGCTACATTTTGTAGGTTATTACTTCCTACAATGTAGCCACATATGATGATATGACTCTAACGACACCAAAAGCTTGGTCACGCAAATTATGACCTCGTTAACAAGTTGAACAAATCTGAAGTAGTAAGAGGATTGCCTATAATGAAGAAAGATGACAAGGCTATTTGTAGCACTTGTCAAATGGGAAAACATATGAGAGCATCACATAAGAAGGTAAGAAATGTTACAACTTCTCGACTATTGAATTTGATTCATATGGATTGGTAGGCCCAACACAGCATGCTAGTCTTGGTAGGATGAGGTATTTCTTAACATATGATAATGACTACTTAAGATATACATGGATAACTTTCTTAAAAGAAAAATTAGATGCTTTTGAGGCGTTTGGAAACTTATGTGTGCAGATTACAAATAAAAAAAGCATGACCGTTTTTCATTTCATTCGAGAGCTAGTGAAGACTAAAGTTGTAGTTCTTTCTTATGTAACAACTGAGAAATAATTAGTTGATATTTTTACAAAATCTCTTGACTCTATGAGATTTGAACTTCTTCGTGGGGTACTAGGACTCTGTTCTTTACAACTTTGAAACTTATTGACGCTCCAAAAAAAAGGGCAAGGGTATTTTGCCCTATTTTTTTCCTCCGTTGCAGCCTCTATCCTTTACTTGTTTGGCTTCCTCCAGTGATCACTGGTTTCTTTTGGCATTGATTGTCCTAATGGGTATATATGAACTTGCTAGTATTTATAGTTTTTGGTGACAGTTGACTGTTGACTTGACATTTACCTTGACTTTATTTTTCAATATCTTTAATCAAGATTGTTTATTTCAGGGAAAGTTTTCATTTATCTTGTTCAGGGGGAGATTTTGATGCAACAAATAATGTAAAAAAGGAGGATATTGTTAAGATACTCTTTTTTATTTTTGGCATTATTTGTATTTTAATTTATTTAGGCTATCTTTTGTAATAAGAAAGTTGATTTCGTATAGGATTCGAACTATCTTAGAATATGTAGAATTATAGAAGTTAAGATTTTTGTGGAATGAAGGAATTCTAAAAGAATAAAGAATTCTAAAGGTGGAAGGACTCCTGGGACATTAATAATAAATTGATGGTGTGAAAAATGATTATCAATTTTTGTGTGATTATGTTTTAATGTTGTTGCACATACAGGAGAGCATTTTTTGACTCGAGTGAATTTTTCTTTCTCTTATTCTTGATTTAATCACTTATGATATTCTTCTTTTTATTTCATTCTTTCTTTTAAAATCCTCTATTCAGGTTAGCATGAGTTGGTCATGCTATTGGGTGTAAGATACTGTCATAAGGTGAGTACGAGTAGATAGCTTCAAGAAGTGAGTGGCATTGGCTCCGTAAGAGTCTTTTGTAAGTCTGTTGTACTACTATAGAAGTTGATTAATTTGGGTGAGATCCTGTAGATATAAGCCATGTGTGTCGAATTGTGCTTGTGTTTTGCATTTGTGATTTATTTGTTGGACGCTTAATTTATTTGCTTGCAAAAGAATCTTGGAATTCACAATTAAGAATTTTGAAAACAATAATTGACTATAAATTTTAGTTAGAAGTAATCATTACAGAACAGAAATTTTGTAGAATTTCGTGTCAACAATAGCAGCTACAATTGTTGACAGTCAACAATTGTTGGATGGTAGGCACCGAATTCGGTGCCTATCATGCCTAAAAAAGCCAAGCCACTCCTGCTTATAAAAAGGCAGGAGTAGCATGAAGAGAAGAGAAGCAAGCAGTGCAAAAATAAGAGAGAAGTGAGGTGAGAGAGATAAACAGGAGAGAGAGAAAAAATATTTTGTGTATTTTTAGTGTAATTTTCTCCTTGTAATTCTCCAATTTTCTCAGTAGTAAAATTCTTCTACCGTTGTCCGTGGTTTTTACCCTAATTTAGGAGTTTTCCACGTAAAATCTGTGTTCATTACTATTCCTTTCAGTCCTATTTAGCTGTGAACCTGCTCTAATATAGTCAATGTTCATAACAAGTGGTATCAGAGCCAGGTTGTGTTTTTCTTGAAAATTCGGAGTATGCTCTGTGGTCGCAATTTTGACTGATCTTCCACATAAAAAAAGATTTTCTTGGAAAGGTTTATTTGGTGTGATGGAGCTTTGGTGTGGTAATTTGAAAGTGCATGTCTAGGAAAGTTTTGGCTAAGGAAAGACTTGGTACTTAAGCGAGTTCATTTGTGACCCAACTCTCTTTCCTAGGAACTTACCTAGTGTACTATTCACGCATACAGTACTATTCATATATACGGGGTATTGTTCATACATACGAGTACTATTCACGTGAAATAGTGGGAGCTAAATTCTATTCGTGATAGAAGCAATGGCAGAAAAATTTGAGATTGAAAAGTTTAATGGGAGTGATTTCTTATTATGGAAGCTCAAGATGAAAGCTATCTTGAGAAAAGATAATTGTCTAGCAACCATTAATGAACGGTCAGTTGGAGTCACAGATGAAAAGTGGAATGAGTTGGATGGGAATGTTATTGCAAATCTTCATCTGGCACTAGCAGATGGAGTGTTGTCAAGTATAGAGGAGAAGAAGACGGCAAAAGAGATTGGGGATCAACTCACAAAATTGTACGAGACCAAATCACTCCATAACAAAATTTTTCTAAAGAGGAAACTATACACTTTACGTATGGTGGAATCCACTTCAGTGACGGACCACTTAAATACTTTAAATACACTATTTTCCCAACTCACATCATTGGGGCACACAATAAAGCTAAGTGAACGTGCAGAACTTCTACTCCAAAGTCTACCAGATTCGTATGATCAACTTGTCATCAATTTAACAAACAACACAGACACTCTAGTCTTCGACAATATTGCAGCTGCTATTTTGGAAGAAGAGAATCGGCGCAAAAGTAAGGAAGACAGGCTGGCAAATTTGGCAACAAGTGGAGGCCTTGGCGGTGACGAGAGGAAGATCAATGGAACGTGGCCCAAGTGGGAGTCATAGTCATGGTAGAACAAAATCCAAAAGTAAGAAGAATTTCAAGTGCTACAATTGTGGCAAGAAAGGGCACCTGAAGAAGGATCGTTGGAATCTAGATAAGAAAGATTATATTCCTTAAGGAAATGTGGAAAATGCTTCAGATGATAGAGGAGCAATGGTTTTTGAAGCGGCAACGACTATTGGAGGAAAGCGAAGATTTGTTGATGTATGGCTTCTTGATTCAGCAGCTACTTTTCATATGACCTCTCGAAGAGACTGGTTCCATCAATATGAATCTGTCTCTAAGGGATCTGTGTACAGCTGTAATAATTAAGCTCTGAAGATCGTTGGTATCAGTACTATCAAGTTAAAGATGTATGATGGGACAACTCAGACTATTAAAAAAGTGCGACATGTGGAGGGCCTGAAGAAGAATTTGTTGTCTGTAGGACAACTGGATGATCTCGGTTTCAGATTT
>JAOQML010000197.1:7732655-7743224 GCA_027568935.1 Erythroxylum urbanii
ATTGTGTGGTTCCAAATGGTTCTAAATAAAATGGGCCAATTTGAGTTATCGACTTTCTGTACTTTATGTTTCATCGCAGTAATGTAAATTGTTTCGTTTTCAGTTAAGTAAACAAAATGTTTTGGAAAAAAAAGAAAAAAAAAGTGGGCCCAAATTAATGACGATTGAGAAGAGTATTTAAAATGTGTACCGGGTTTTAATTGTTTAGTGATGTGACACGCCACCCTCGCGGGGCACGGACTCGGGTATCACCATCGATATCGGGTTCGGATCTGGCGGGAGTGGGGTGTTACATACCATCGGTGAATTCTGTCACAAATTTTTTCGGGATGATGTCCCACCATAATTACCGATGGACACGACCGACAGACGACTTTTCATCAGTAAATTGAAAATTTTCTACCTTATTTACCGACGATAAAATCATATCATCACTAATTTTCCCAGGATGATTTCCCACCATAATTATCGACGGATACGATTGACAGACGACTTTTCGTTGGTAAATTGAAAATTTTCTACCTTATTTACCGACGGTGAAATCATACTGTCACTAAATTCCGTCACAAAGTTTGCCTTGGTGATTTCCCTCTATATTTACCAACGGATATTACTACTACCACTAAACGAAATTTTTCCTATCAAAATTACTGACGGAAGATTTATTTTCGTCAGTAATTTGCAACGGTAACTATTCCATTGGTAATTTTCCATCCCTAATTCCTATTTTTCTTGTAGTGACTTGAGTCCATTCAGAATATTGTCGTTGCCATCTCGATGCGGTAATTTGCAATGGTAATCGGTAATTTTCCGTCTCTAATTCTTATTTTCCTTATAATGACTTGAGTCCATTCAGAATATTTCAAGATTAAAAGTTAACTCTAACTTTCTTGATAATATAGCTAATAAAAGAACTACTGTAAACAACTCCTAAAAGAAGATGCCTTCAACAATTCTGCTTGGAATCTGGTGAGGATGTCAGTTTTCCATGAGAAAGATAGAAGATTATATACTTGGGCCAAAAAGTAAATCTCTCATATTCTCTTACAGAAAGAAACTGGGGGCAAAAGGATGTTGATTTCAGTTCTCATGTTAATTGACTTTCTTTATGCATGAATTTGCAGTGATATCAACTGTAGCATGCTTATCGGTTATGCCACTGATTTAAGTTTTTTGACGTCATTTCTGACATTTCACGTCTCTCTTTTCTGTTGTTTATCGGTGATATTTTGTAATAGCTAGATCTCCCTTACTGGGAGGCCTAAAAGCCATGAGAGACTCTGAAGTAAATTACACCATTGAGGCCATTTTAGCCAACCCTGAGAATGAGAGCCCGTGGAGATATCTTCTAGGACTCTACAAAGGTGATGCAGAGTCATTGGTCAACGATCTCCAAGTCTCTTCGGTCTGTCAGAAGGTTTTGAGTGTCAAAGACAGCCCTGTATTTGTCAACTATGATAGGCACCATTCGGTGCCTACCAAAGTGAATGTCAAACATGGTAGGCATTTCGGTGCCTACCATGCTTGGCCTTATGTGCATCTTCCTGCCTATAAATAGGCAGGAGGTGAACAAAGAGAGGTGTACATGGGCAGTACAAAACTTAAGAGAGGTGTGAGGAGAGAGAGAAAAAAGAGAGAGAGAGATACAAAAATATTTGTGTATTTTGGGTGTAGTTTTCTCCTTGTAATTCTTCAATTTTTCCAGTAGTAAAATTATTCTATCTTTGCCCGTGGTTTTTACCCTAATTTAGGAGTTTTTCATGTAAAATCTGTGTGTTCATTATTATTTCTTTCAGTCCTATTTAACTGCGAATCTGCTCTAATTCGGTCAATTTTCACAACAAGTGGTATCAGAGCTAAGGTGTGTTTTTCTTGAAAATTCGGAGTATGCTCTGTGGTCGCAGTTTTGACTGATCTTCCACATCAGAAAAGATTTTCTTATAAAAGGTTCATTTGGTGCGGTGAAGCTTTGGTATGATAGTGTGGAAGTGCATGTCTAGGAAAATTCTGGCTAAGGAAAGACTTAGTACTTAAGCGTGTCCGTTTGTGACCCACCTCTCTTTCCTGGGCACTATTCATACATACGGTACTATTCACATATACCAGGGTACTGTTCACACATACGGGGTACTATTCACGTAAAATAGTGAGAGCTAAATTTTGTTCGTGATAGAAGCAATGGTAGCAAAATTTGAGATTGAAAAGTTTAATGAGAGTAATTTCTCATTGTGGAAGCTCAAGATGAAATCTATCTTGAGAAAAGATAAATGTTTGGCAGCCATTAATGAACGATCAGCTGGAGTCACAGATGAAAAGTGGAATGAGATGGATGGGAATGCTATTGCAAATCTTCATCTGGCACTAGCAGATGGAGTGTTGTCAAGCATAGAGGAGAAGAAAACATCAAAAGAGATTGGGGATTACCTCACAAAATTGTACGAGGCCAAATCACTCAACAACAAAATTTTTCTGAAGAGAAAACTATACACTTTACGTATGGCAGAATCCACTTCGGTGACGGAGCACTTAAACACTTTAAATACTCTATTTTTTCAACTTACATCATTGGGGCACACAATAGAGCTAAGTGAACTTGCAGAACTTCTACTCCAAAGTCTACCAGATTCTTATGATCAACTTGTCATCAATCTAACAAACAACACAGACACCCTAGTCTTCGAAAATATTGCAGCTGCTATTTTATAAGAAGACAGCTGGTGCAAGAGTAAGGAAGACAGTCTGGCAAATTCGCAACAAACGGAGGCCTTGGCGGTGACGAGAGGAAGATCAATGAAACGTGGCCTAAGTGGGAGTCATAGTCATGGTAGATCAAAATCCAAGAGTAAGAAGAATTTCAGGTGCTACAATTGTGGCAACAAAGGGCACCTGAAGAAGGATTGTTGGAATCTAAATAAGAAAGATTCTATTCCTCAAGAAAATGCGGCAAATACTTCAGATGATGGAGGAGCAATGGTTTGTGAAGCTGCAACGACTATTGGAGGCAAGAGAAGATTTGTTGATGTATGGTTTCTCGATTTAACAGTTACTTTTCATATAACCTCTTGAAGAGACTGGTTCCATCAATATGAATCTGTCTTTGAGGGATCTGTGTACAACTGTAATGCTCAAGCTCTAAAGATTGTTAGTATCGGTACCATCAAGTTAAAGATGTATGATGGGACAACTCAGACTATTGAAAAAGTGCGACATTTGGAGGGCCTGAAGAAGAATATGTTGTCTATAGGACAATTGGATGATTTTGGTTTCAGATTTGAGATTCAAAATAAGATCATTAAAGTGATTAAAGGAGCGTTGGTATTTATGAAAGAAGAAAAGATTGTTGCAAATCTGTATATGCTGAAGGGAGTAACTTTGCAAGAAGGAGAAGCATCCGTTGTAGTGACTAGTCCAGATTATAAATCTGCAATGACGTGGCATAGAAAGCTTAGACATATGTCAGAACAAGGGATGAAGATACTTGCAGAGAAGAATCCACTTCCAAGTCTCACAAAGGTATCACTATCTTTTTATGAGTATTGCATTGTGAGTAAGCAACATCGATTGAAGTTCAACATATCAAAGTTTAGAAGTAAAGAAATTCTAGAATTGATTCACTCTGATGTATGGCAAGCACCGGTTACATCCTTAGGAGGAGCAAATTTCTTTATATCATTTATTGATGATTATTCGAGGAGATGATGAGTGTTTCCTATCAAGAGGAAAGCAGATGTGTTTCCAACTTTTAAATTTTACAAAGTATGGGTAGAACTCAAATTCGAAAAGAAGATTAAGTGTTTGCGGTCAGATAATGGAGGTGAATATACTGGTAAAGAATTTGATGAATTCTGCAAACAAGAAGGCATTAAAAAGCAGTTCACGACGGCATACACTCCTCAACAAAATGGAGTAGCAGAGTAGATGAATAGAACTCTGTTAGAAAGAACAAGAGCGATGTTGAGAACTACAAGATTAGATAAGAAATTCTGAGCAATCAATACCGCCTGTTTTATGGTGAATCGAGCTCCATCAACTGCAATTGAGTTGAAGACATCGATGGAAATATGGACTGGTAAACCAGTGGATTATTCTAACTTCCATATATTTGGAAGTCCTGCCTATGCGATGTTTAATGCCCAAGAAACGACAAAGTTGGATCCAAAATCCAGAAGATGTATTTTCTTGGGATATGCTTAAGGAGTAAAGGGGTATCGTCTGCGGGATCCTACTGCCCACAAGATTATTATTAGCAGGGATGTTATCTTCATAGAAGATAAGGATCAAGAACAAGCAGAAAATGTTGGCACAATACAAGAGAATCCAGAGACTACAACAGTATAGGTGGAAAGGGAATTTGAACAAAATGATTCTTCTGAAGCTGAACCAGAGCACAAGGAGCAAGAACCAGTCGAATATGATGTTTCAGATGCTCGGAGAATAACTTGCACAAGAAGAGTGCCGAGCTGGCACTCAGATTATATTATGGAGAGCAATATTGCATACTGTCTTTTAACTGAGGATGGAGAGCCATCAACTCTTCAAGAAGTAATGAATAGTTCATATGCATCTCAGTGGATGACAGCAATGCAGGAAGAAATTAAAGCTCTGCATAATAATAAGACATGGGAGCTGGCATCACTACCACAAGGAAGAAAGCCTATTGGAAATAAATGAGTTTACAAGATCAAGCGGAGTGGTGACGATCAAGTAGAGCAGTATCATGCTCGACTAGTGGTAAAAAGATATGCTCAAAAAGAAGGTATTGATTTTAACGAAATATTTTCTCCTGTGGTTCGACTCACTACAGTTCGAGTAGTCCTAGCGATGTGTGCTACATTTGACTTGCATCTTGAGCAGTTAGATGTGAAAACTGCATTTTTTCATGGAGATCTTGAAGAAGAAATTTATATGCTCCAGCCAGAAGGTTTTGAAGAAAAAGGAAAAGAGAACTTGGTTTGCAGGTTGAACAAATCTCTGTATAGTTTAAATCAAGCATCGAGGTGTTGGTATAAGAGATTTGATTCCTTCATCATGAGCCTTGGATACAACAGACCGAATGCATACCCTTGTGCATATTTCAAGAGGTTTAAGAAAGATGATTTTATAGTCTTGGGGTTGTATGTAGACGATATGTTGGTAGCAGGCCCTAACAATAATCGTATCAAAGAATTGAAGGCACAGTTGGCTAGGGAATTTGAAATGAAGGACTTAAGACCAGCAAACAAGATTCTAGGGATGCAAATTTACCGAGACAAAAATAATAGGAAGATTTGGCTTTCTCAAAAGAATTATTTGAAGAAGATCTTGTGGCGATTCAACATGCAAGATTGTAAGTCAATTTATACCCCTCTTCTTGTTAATTTCAAGTTATCCTCAAGTATGAGTCCTAGCAATGAAGAAGAGAGGATCGAGATGTCTCGAGTACCATATGCATCAGCAGTGGGAAGCTTAATGTTCGCTATGATTTGTACAAGACCAGACATTGCACATGTAGTGCGAGTGGTTAGTCGATATATGATGAATTTTGGTCGAGAGCATTGGAATACTATTAAGAGGATTCTCAGATATATCAAGGGAACCTCAGATGTTGCATTCTGTTATGAAGGATCAAATTTTATTGTTAGAGGATATGTTGATGCTGATTATGCAGGTGATCTTGATAAAAGTAAATCCACTACAGGATATGTGTTTATACTAGCTAAAGGAGCTGTGAGCTGGATTTCAAAACTGCAGTCAGTTGTGGCTACGTCAACCACAAAAGCAGAATATGTAGCAGCTACACAAGCTAATGAAGAAGCAGTGTGGTTGAAGATGTTGTTGGAAGAACTTGGATATAATCAAGAGAATATTACTATGTTTTGTGATAACCAAAGTTCTTTGCATCTTGCTAAGAATCCAGCATTTCATTCAAAGATAAAACACATCCGAGTTCAGTATCACTTCGTTCGTGAGAAAGTGGAAGAAGGAACGGTGGATATGTAGAAAATTCCTACAATGAATAACTTGGCAGTTTTTATGACAAAAGCAATCAATGGTGACAAGTTTATGTAGTATCGATCCTCGTGTGGTCTAACAGAGATGTAAGCAACATAAAGCGGCAAGGTAGAAAGAATAGTGTGAAAATCTTATTGACAATCAATCAAATCTTCAAGTGGGAGAATTGTCAACAATAACAGCTACAATTGTTGACAGTCAACAATTGTTGGCTGGTAGGCATCGAATTCAGTGCCTACCATGCCTAACAAAGTGAAGACACTCCTGCTTATAAAAAGGCAGGAGTAGCATGAAGAGAAGAGAAGCAAGCAGTGCAAAAATAAGAGAGAAGTGACGTGAGAGAGATAAACAAGAGAGAGAGAGAAAAATATTTTGTGTATTTTTTAGTGTAGTTTTCTCCTTGTAATTCTCCAATTTTTTCAGTAGTAAAATTTTTCTATCCTTGTCCGTAGTTTTTACCCTAATTTAGGAGTTTTCCACATAAAATCTGTGTATTTATTACTATTCCTTTCAGTCCTATTTAACTGTGAACCTGCTCTAATCCAGTCAATTTTCACAACATTTCGAACTTGAGTTTTTCATATCCAGTGGTGATTAGAACGAATACGAAACTCCTTACACATTATACAAACTTAAACAAGAGAGTCAACATTATAAAGAGGAGAATTTTAAGCCAGTCATTTACAATATGTTCATGCACAGATTCTATTTTTCAAATATTTGGGCCCCGTTTATTTTCTTTTTATCAGTTATTTTCACGCAACTTGCATATCTCTGGCTAGTTGTCGGTTTGTTTTTATTCCTGATGTCATTACATGGTGACCGAGGTGACGATCATCCTCCAGGATAGTTACCAGCAATAGTAGCTTCATCAGGTCAGAATGATGAAAAGAGAAAGAAAAAGAAATGAAAAATATGTTGAATACTTAAGGATTCCGCGGCTGCTAATTAAATTACTGATGCTACTAAATCTAGAGTGAATCATCTGACAAGCTAGCACATGAGATACTATCACGATGACTTCCTGGAAGGTGAGCAATCGCTCAAAAAGATTAATATTTCAGTTTTATACTGAAAAGTTTCCCATGGAACAAAGAACTGTCTTGAAGATTGATATCTCAAGCCGGAAATTCAAAACGAAGGTTTTGAAAGCAGTATCTTCTATTGAAGGTAAGAGTCCATTATTGGTTGTCTACAAGTACGTGTTAAGACAAACATCATCTTAATCGAGTCTAAGATTCCAATCCAAAATTTTGGTCGAACCCGTGATTTGTCTGTCTTCAAAAAGTTGACATGGTTACAGATGTATTGTCATGATTGTGCAGAAGCTAACAGAATCGAGGCTGACGAAGAGAAGGGAACGGTAGCTGTCACAGTAGAAGCAGACCCTTGTGACATGTAAAGGTTGTGAGCGTCGGACCACCGCCGAAACCACCAACTCAAAATAAGCCCGACAGTATGAGTAACATGGCGGAGGATGACGTGAAGACTTTGGGATATGGGCCTCACACACGTCCACACTGCCAGAGAATCGTTTTTGTTCCAATATTCCGGTACGAATACGACGACCTAAATCCTTCCAGCACTGTCTTGTGAGTGTTGTCAGGGTGGCTCCACCACGGCCTTAAAAGAAGCAAAGTGGGCAAGTTCTCCGTATCTGATTCAATGATATGTATGATCAAAGCTATGGTTGCCCAGCGCTGGTTCGGTTCCTTTGTACATAATGTGCACTGCGTA
Source organism: Erythroxylum urbanii (assembly GCA_027568935.1). Taxonomy (NCBI): domain Eukaryota; kingdom Viridiplantae; phylum Streptophyta; class Magnoliopsida; order Malpighiales; family Erythroxylaceae; genus Erythroxylum; species Erythroxylum urbanii. The sequence continues at coordinate 7,740,384 of JAOQML010000197.1, forward strand.
CATGTGGGAGCTCTGAGACTAATAAAAGAATTCCTTTGCACGTAACACAATTATTAGATGCTTGATTTCTGAAGACAATTATTCCTTCTGTTGCAGTCTCATTGGTATTTGAAAATTTCCTGATTTCTTCCCGTCTCTCCGTCATCAAAGCGCTAAAAGAAAACGAAGATAGAGAATGGTGCGTGTTGCATTATTCATCTTGACATTGTCTTCTCGCTCAATGTGATGATGTCTAGACACCTCCCTTGATAAACAAAAAAAAGAATCGACATTTTTAAGGGTATGATTGTGGATAGATGACAGTGTTGTAAGAACAATTTGATAAATCGTAAGGCTCTGAGATTGGAGAAGTAGATATTCGATTTCCCCATGTCAAATATGTTGTAAGTTCACAACAACTTTTTTAGGTGACATGAAATTATTGAGAGGACAATATCGTTTTTTTTTACACCTTTCCCTTCTTTCTGTAACTCAGTATCATGTCAATGAACACCCTCCATAAAGAAAGTAAGCCTTTCGTTATCTTTGTTAATAACGTATTCGTTTCAATGTTTTTGGACAAATTCTCTTTCAAATTTTAATCGAAAGTCCAAAGTTTAAAAAAATAAATAAAGAATTTATGGGAGGTAACTCTTTGGCTTCAAGTAGATATTAATTAATATAATAGTATAAATTAGTGAATTCTTAAACAAATTTCTTATTGAATATTCTTTAATCTAACCATCAAGAGTATCAAACCAACTTTAGCATTCTAGATTATATTATTAAATAATACACAGTGATTTACAATGTATTAAAAGAACTTGATTTCACTTTTATTTTTAGTTTTCTATTCTAATTTATTAGAAAAAGCGTGTTTGTGAAGGGTTTATTTAAGCCTTGTTCATTTTGTTATTGTGAATTTAAAAAAATAAAATCAAATAAAAATATATTTGTTTGAGTTTACATTTCAATTTTTGTCAATTTCAGACCAAATATATTAAGCTTATGAATGGTCAAATTTTGATAGTAACGTCCAGTTATTTATGTCTTATCATCGAGTTAAGAATATCATACTAAACTCACAAAATTCCACTCGAATAACTAAGAGAAAAATATTTCATAAATAATTATGATGTTAAATATTAAACAATCTCATAAAAATAACTTCAATTATTAAACACTAAACTTAATCTACAAATACATCTAATCACATTAGAAAAAACTCTGTAACTCTACAAGATCCACCTACTTCAATTTAACTGTTACATCTACTCTAAATCCTTGTGCTCTTCTTTAAAACCTTACTTCAAATATCACATGTAACAAGGTAGCTTATATCAACTAAATAAAAACATAAATAAAAGAATAGTAAAAATCGTGCATTACCATAATATAAAAATAAAAAGGGAAATCTGAGTACATTATATCACAATGTACTCAGATTTTCAATGTACGTAAATTTCCCTTTGTATTTTTATAAAGAAGTTGTTCTCATGACTTTAACCTACGACTTTATGTTCACAAAGGAGCAACTGGTATCCAAGGCTCACCCTCAGTACTAAGTATCACTATCATAAAAAGATAATAGCAATAGCCACACACAATGGTGTCACAATGTGCATCCAATTCCTTGTAGTTAATTAAAAGAAATGTTGAATATTTTGTTTCGACCAATGAATTTATAATTATTTAGATATAATCCAGAATAATAAATATCGGTCAACAAAAGGGCACTAACATCATTCTAGTCCTAATTTATTCGTCTCAAATAAGGAATCATCATATGTCTTAATCTAGTACGAATTAATATACCTCAACCAATCATTGCACTCTACCACATATCTTTTGAAACACAATAATTAATGCAATCAATCACAATAACATAAAACTCGTAAGACACTAACACCAATATAATGTGAAACATACATACAATTTAAAATCTACAAATACTACCTCTAGAACACACTAAACATAACACATGTACCATAATTATATGTCAACAACCACACCATTTTACAACAATTAAGCATACTTAATCCTCCATAATTGAACAGCTTATGTAACATGCAATAAATCATATAAATTGCATTCAAGGACTCAATAATAGAGAAAACGCAAATTCTAACAACCCTAATTGATATACACAACTTGTTTCTTATAAGAATCATACCTTAAACTCTTTTTGTCATGAAAAATTGATCAATTGCTACCTAATTTTCTACTAATGATGATATATAACTACTAAAATTATTTTTTTTCTTCTTAGAATTTGTTTCTTCTATACCTACCATCATTTCTCTCGATGTACTCTCATCTTTCATATGTTCATTTTTTATAAATCGTTGACTAAGTCTTTAGAATTTCCTTTTTAAAATGGTTCTATGACTCGATGAACTGATATCTCTGAAATTTCAACTTAATCAATCAATGTTTAGATTCAATAAGTTGATTTCGCCCCTAAAAGCTTAGCTCAGTTAACCAATAGCCTAGAATTTTTTAAATACTCCTACATTGTTAGATCAAATGGAGTTTTAGTTAATCAATATTCTTAATAAATCTCCAAAACTAATGCAAAAATGTATAAACACTAACCTTAACCAAAATTAGTCTATTCTTCATTATGCTCACAATTAATCAATTCTAAACCTCCCAACATCATAATCATTTTTAGAAAATGATCATAAACTTCAAAACTTTACATATAATAAAGTCCAAACATTTGGAATAAAAATAATCATAGTAATGCATAAATTCATAATCTTACTTTTTTTATTTTTTCAACTTTCGTAGTTAAGAAAATGATGTGGGCTTTTGATTTTCTATTTTTTTAAACCTAATTTTTTATTCATTACATATATA
>JAOQML010000197.1:7750916-7767452 GCA_027568935.1 Erythroxylum urbanii
CGAATCGACATTCATCACCAATATTTGCCTCTGCATAATAAGACTAAGTCCATGTTCACAAAAAAAAAAATATATGTTTTTTAATAGAAACCTACTGAACTTGTAACATCTTGACCTTTTATAATAGGAGTAGTTACAGAGTTTGAATGACCAAAGAATTATTAATGTGTGTGCTCAATTGAAAAGGGTAAATAATTTAATACTTGGATTTGGATTAATATGTATATTTAGTTCAGAGCCCATAGACGCCAATTTTTCTTATTAATGATTTGATATAACTTGAATGGTTGTGTTTAAAATTAAATTTATTTCATGAAGTTGAAGTCATTATCTTATTACTGCATTATATGTTGTGTGATTTTGTATGTTTGCTTAAGGACAAGCAAATTTTTAAGTGTAAATTGTATCATGTTTTAGGGCTTAGTTTAATATGTGTTTAATTCTTAATTCAATTGCTTAGTATGTGTTTAGGTTAGAATTGTGTTAGTTTGTTAAATATTGGTGTTTAACTGTTTTTATGGGTTAGTACAAGTCTTTGACCTTAAATATTATGTTTTTCAGGTACCTTGATGTATTTGTTAGTGTTTCAGGGTCAAAATCAAAGAATAGAGAAGTTTCATAGACACTCGAGCTGAAACAACTCACAATCATGGCATATTAGGCCATTATCGTGACAGAAGCACCAAAGTTGGCCCACAATCGTGGCCCATATGTCATGATCATGACAAAATGCAAGGACATGGCTCGTGATTGTGGCTTGCATGCCATGATAGTGATAGAAGGCTTAGATGTAGCCCAAGATCGTGGCTTACATCAGGTAGACATGCAGACACTAAAAAAATGTCAAGTTTTAAGGGATTTTTCTGACCTTTTGGCTCCTAAAAAAACCCTAGGGCTGCTCAAAACACAAAAGGTATTTAAAGAATAAGACAAAGAGGTAGAAGGGAGCTTTTGCATTAGCCACATTTAGAGAAACCCTATAGAGAATTATAGAGAGATAGAGAAAGAGAAGAAGGAAGAAAGAAGAGGAGAAGAAGTCGACTTGATGTACTTTCTAGATCAGGAGGTTCCCAATGACACTGCCTCCTGTCATCCATTCAATTTTGTATTTCCTACTATTTTCAGTTTTATTATTGGATTTTTGGATGATGATGATGTTCTACACTTACCTTTAGGGTTTTGCTTTTGATTTAATGAAATCTGATTATTTGTGCTATTTGGATTTATTGTGATTTAATTCTAGAAGTGCACAATTCGATAATAAACTGAGAGGAAAAAATAATAAAATTAGGCTAACAAGAGTTAGGTGAATTAATATAATAAGAATTAAATCTAATCGGTAAATTATACGAAGAGCGATCTTGCATAGGTTTCCAATAGTTTATTAGGTAACTTCAGATCTAATTAGGGTTTTGGATAGTTTGCTAATTGAGAAATTGTAACTTCCATAATCTAATTAGGGTTTATAATTTAGAGTTAATGGTTATTACTCGAGAAAGAGTAATCAAGCCTAGGATCGTCTAGAACCAGTAATCCAGTAATTCATAATCAATTAGGTTAGAGTTAAGGATAGGTAAAATTCCATTTCTCTCAATTTGTAATTCCTTTAGGTTGATTCTTAAGTATATGTTTCAACTAATAAATTATTAATATTTTCATGATTGATTCTAGAATTAATTTTCTTTATTAAATTGAATTCTAATTTTAGTTCCATTATATTTTGAATTTTGAAAATTATTCTGGCCTTAGATTTTCAGATTAGATTGTCCCTCCTCGTGGGATTGACACCTTAGGTACTAAGCGAACAATCCGTGCACTTGTGGATTATCGAAGTTAATTAATTAAAACTGACTCACCATCAAATAACCCGATCAGGGGGTTATTGAGGATGCTTTGGTGCAGGTTAACGAGCTTGATTTCCCTATAGATTTTTATATGTTAGATATGCAAGATGAGGGCTTTTCGAGCCTTTCAATAATTTTATTAGGTAGGCCATTTTTGAAGACATCTTAGACAAAAATTGATGTACACAAAAAAGTGTTGACTAGGGAGTTTGATGGTGAGGTCATTTGTTTCAACACTTTTGATGCCATACACTATCCATCAGATTGTGAGTCGATTACTAAGGTAGATATTCTTGACTCCATAGTGGAGCATTGGTCTCTTCTTTCTACAGGTGACCCTTTGGAGTTAGCCTTGACTACCCCACTGGAGTAAAAGATGTCTGGTTATTGACAAAGCAAGTTTAAGTTTACAGAGGATCTTAAGGAAGCAATTGGGCACTTGCGACAAGTCATTTTAAAAAGCATGTCCCTCATTTTTTAGAATTGTCCGTTAGTACTATTCGGTTGTTACCTTCTATTGTGTAGGCACCAAAAGTGGAGTTGAACCCCTTACTAACTCACCTTAAGTACACTTATCTGGGCACCAAGAACACACTTCCAGTTATCATAGCAAGTGATCTTATAAAGGTACAAGAAGAAAAGCTCGTTGGTATGTTGCGAGAGTATAAGACGACATTAGGATGGATAGTTATGGATATTAAAGGTATTAGTCCTTCCCTATGAATGCACAAGATTTTTCTTAAGGAAGGAGCTACCTTAGTCCGTTAAGTGCAAAGTTACCTTAACCCACCGATGTGGAGGTGGTGAAGAAGGAAATGATGAAGTTACTAAATATGGGTGTCATATACCCAATCTCTGATAGCAAGTGGGTAAGTCCTTTGCCGGTGGTTCCCAAGAAGTCGAGCATTATAGTTATGGAGAATGAGATAGGAGAGATGGTTTTAACTTTGGTGTAGAATGGATGGCAAGTTTGCGTTGATTATCGCAAGCTTAACTCCATGAGTAGAAAGGACCACTTACCCTTTATTAATCAGATGTTAGAACATCTTACTAGTTGTGCTTAATCTTATTTTTTGATGGTTATTCAGTTTATATTCAGGTTGCTATTGCTCCAGAGGACCAAGAGGGGATGGCTTTTATATGCTCATATGGCACCTTTGCTTACAGAAGGATGCCTCTTGGATTGTGCAATGCCCCTGCTACTTTTCAAAGGTGCATGGTAAGTATCTTTTCAAGTATCTTGAGAAAATCTTTGAAATTTTTATAAATAACTTTACTATGCATGGGGATTCATTTGAATAATGTCTGGATCACCTTGTTTTGGTATTTAAATGACGTCTTAAAACTATCCTTGTTCTTAATTCTAAAAGATGTCATTTTATGGTTCAATTAAGGATAGTTTTAGGACATGTGGTTTCCATTCATTGAAGTTGATAGAGCCAAGATAGATCTTGTTTCTTCTTTCCTTTATCCTGCTTCTCTACAGGAAGTTCGATCTTTTCTTTGCCATGTAGGGTTTTATCGTAGGTTCATTTAGGACATTTACAAGGTTGGACATCCAATGCATAGATTACTTCAGTAGGTCAAAGAGTTTGTTTTTTATGAGCAGTGCAAGAAGGAATTTAATGCTCCAAAGGAGAAGTTGGTTACTGGACCTATCTTGCAACCTCCATATTGAAGTCTGCCATTTGAGCTCATATGTGACACCTCCAACCATACCGTTGGAGCAGTTTTGGGTTAGAGAGTAGGGCGGATCCCTCATGCTATTTACTGTGCCTCAACAGAAAAAGAGCTTCTTGTAGTAGTTTTTACTTTGGATAAGTTTAGGTCTTATTTATTAGGTACTAAAATTATTGTTTATTCTGATCATACAACTTTGGATTACCAACTAGTGAAGAAGGAGGCAAAGTTGAGGCTCATCTGTTAGATAGTCCTACTCTAGGAGTTCGATGTAGAGACAAAGGATAAGAGGGGCTCAAAGAATGGAATAGCAGATGATAGTTGTGATTTGTATTATGTTTTAGGGTTATTTCAAGTGTTTAGTATACATTTAGGATTTAATTAGGTTAGTTTTTGTGTTTAAGTGTTTGTACGGGTTAGTTTGAATCTTTGAGCTTAAATTATATATTTTTGAGGTACCATGATGTGTTTGCTAGTGTTACAGGGTAAACAGGGAAGAACGGGAAGAGTTAAAGAGTTTCGGGCTAAAAAGCATAGGCCACAATCATACACACAGGCCACGATCATGACAAAAAAGGATGAACCAGAAGCAACCAGGCCAAGATTGTGCACCAAGAGCCATGATCGTGACAAAGATCATCAAGTCAGGCCACGATCATGACAAAAAGGAAAGAGTACCAGTCACAATCATGCACTGTGTCGGGTTGACAGAAAAACTCAAGTTTTAGACGAATTTTAAGTCCGTTTCGACCCGACTTTGACCTAGAGCACCCAAAATATAAATAGAACATTATGGGACATATGGAGCAGCCTTGGAGAGTTTGAATCGAGAGCTTTCACGTGAGCCATATTTCAAAAACCCTAGAGAATTTTGAGAGATTGAGGAAGGATATAAAGGAAGAGAGACAAAGAGAGGAAGCTTGATGTGACGTACTTCCCGAAATAGGGGGTTTCCCATTATCGCTGCCTCCACAATCCATTCTGACTATAGTTTCTTTGTTTATTTCAATTTTATTTATATATGAAATTGAGGTATTTATTGAAATTATTGTTGTTGAGTGTTGATTATTGTTTATACTCACCTTCGGGTTTTCAATTCTTGAGATTAATAAAGTTTAATTGGTTGTGTTTCTTTTGATTTAACTGTGATTCAAATTCCTGTTCTTAATAATTTGGCAATAAACTGAGAGGGTGAGCCGAGTGAAAATATTCAATTTGGGCTAACAAGAGTTAGGTGAATTGATAGGTAAAGGATTGAATCAAACCGGTAGAGTTGAGTAACAAAAGATCGAGCATAGATTCCTGGTAGGTTAATAGATAACTTAGAACTAATTTAGGTTTTAGATCAATCACGAATCGAGAGATAGTGATTCCATAATTTAAATTAGGGATCATCAATTAGGGTTAAGAGAGAGTAATTCACCCTAGGACCGTCAAGACCCGTTAAGTCAAGAATTGCACAATTGATTAGGTTTTCGTTAATTTCGAATTGAATTCCCTTTTTTCTCACTTGATAGTTTCTAGGTTAGTTTTAGGATTGGGTTGTCTGATTTGTTATCATATTTAGATTTCTTCAATTCAATTCATGAATTAATTGTTTGATTGATTTACTTTTCTATAGTAGTTGTTAGGTTTGTGACTTAGTTGCCATTAGACTTAGGACTAGTTCCCTTCCTCGTGGGATCAATACCTTAGGTACTACGTGAACGACCCGTGCACTTGCAGCAATTACCAAGGTTAAAAATATTGAAACTTAGAGTGTGTAACCTTGAGCAAACAAGTTTTTGGTGCCATTGCTAGGGAAGGCAATTTAGTTCTTTAGTCTAAGGCTTTTCTACTAACTTTTGTTTTTGTTAAAAAAATTGGGGCATAAAGTAAAGACACATCAAGACATCTTAGAATGGGATATTTAAAGAGTTGAATGCTAAACAATGATGGAAGATAGATATTATACGTAGAAATAACAACCCTTATTGGACCATGTATACTTTAGGGTAGCAGAACCACCCAGATTTCTATTGATCCAACAATGCAAGTACTCACATGGGACACTAAGATCTATTTGAATTTCAACATGAAGAATCCAGTTCGTGGGATTCTACATTGGATAAGATCTTGGATAAGCTCATAGACATAGAAGAAGGGTAGAAGAGACTAGAAGAGCAAAATGATCAAGTGATAGAAAATCATGCCGCTTCTATTCACAACCTGGAGATTCAAGTAAGACAACTTTCCCTTAAATTTTGTAAGAGAAGTATGGAAGACTCTTTGAGAAATATGAAATTACATTAACAAGAACAATATGGGGCCATCATACTTAGGCATGGGGAAGAGCTAGCAGAACTAAAGGAAGACCATGCTGAACCCCAACTTATTGGCGACCACAAGACCACAAAAGTGTATAAAGAAAAAAGTGCCAAACCTCCCTTCTATTCACTAGTCCTGGATATACCACATATGAAAATCAAAAAGTATTGGGTAAATATCCATACAAAGAACCCTATCCTTTGGATTGATCATGATGAAGAGACATTCTACAAGAATGATGTATTTAATAATCTGAAGGTTAGTAGCTCATTTAGGAAAATTGATGTGTTTGAATCTTATGATGAACAAAAGGACGATGAACAAACGATAGTAGAAATCGAGTTTGAAGAAGCGATAAAGGTCTCTATTCATAAAGTGGAAAAAGTAAAGGAGACGAAGGTGATGAAGGAAAAAGGAGAGCAAGTCACCTTTGTACAAGACAAACTCTTAGATTTGATGGAAGATTCAGGGAGCTTCATTATTCCCTATTTTATTAACAGTTTGTTAGGGAAAAGGACGTTACTGAAATTAATTGGTTTTCATAATTTGATCAATATTGTCCTTTTGATCATCTTGTAATTTATAGCTTACTCACGGGCTACAAAATTGATGTTGAATGAAAAAGGCAGAAACAAGCCACTCAAAATTGATCCTGGCTGAGATTTAAAGGATGAAGGTCAAGCTAATGACCATAAATTACCACGTTTAGTAGTAGATTTAAATTGTTGTGTATTTAGGTTTGTTTTAAATTAAATAAATCAAGAATAATTTGGAATGTTTTGGAGCTAATTCTTTTGCTCTCTTGACTCACTTATAAGATAGGGAAACATTTTCGATGTCAAGCTGATTGGTCTCAACACTATAACCATCACCACCATTTTCACCACAAACGATTTCGTGTTCTAACCTTTTTCATTTTGTTTTGTGTTAGTATTTTCTTCTTATGTTTTCGTATATTGTGTTTATTTCCCCCAGGTGTGCATTCTCTTCTCACATTGAGCACAGTATATTGTTCAAGTGTGGGGAGCGATTCGGTGTTTTTCTTTTGTATGTGAATTTTGCACAGTGTATGATAATATTAGGTTGCATAGTATGAAGTGTGTAAATGCGTCAATGGCTGAAATTGAGTGCATTTTTTTTAATTTTGGATAGTGTCTATTAGGTTAGTAATAATCATTAGCTTGCGGAATTAGTGAATTAGGGGGCCTTTGCTTAAATATACAACCTAATTAGGACTTAGTATAAATTTAGCATCCTATAGATTGTCACATTCATTCATGATTTGAGGCCTTTTAGGTTAAGTAGCTCAACTAGTACCTTTTATCGAAACGAATAGCTAAAAGCAACAAGGTAGGAAAAAAATTAATAAATGTTTAATAATCACCATTCTGTTGACCTTCAGGTTATGAATAGAGGTAGTAGCCAGTTGAAAACGGGTTGTAGCTGAGTAACTGGAACGACACGCATCACAAATGTGTGCCTACGCGTAAAAAGGCTATAATGATGTTTCAACCAAGTTGTTAATAAATGACTTAAGCGAGTAACTGGATCGACGTTCATCACAAATGTTTGCCTCTGAGTAAAAGGCTAAGTCCTAGGTGAATAAATAATAATAAATAAATAAAATATCAAAAAATTGTGTGTTTTAAATGAAACCTACTAGACTTGTAATAGGCTTCAAGTTTCATGGAGCTATATCTAGGAACAGTTACCGAGTCTGAGGGATCGAAAAATTATTAATGTGTGTGCACAATTAAAATGGGTAAATAGGTTAACACTTGGTCTTAAGTTAGTTGTATATTTATTTCAAAGCCCTTTGACGTGTAATATCCCATTTCCATATTACAGGTTAGAACCGTAGATTTTCGTAAATGAGAAATAACAATGAGATATTAGAAAATGCATTTCATGCTTATGCATATTAGCATATACGAACATGAAATTTGAATTTTTACACACATTAAAATGATTATATATGCATTCATAGACATTCTAGGTATAATTGATTTACAATTGAATTGTGAATGTGATTTTAAGGAGAATTGTGGTTTTTATATGTTGAAAATCTGATTTGGAGAGTGTATTTAGTAATTTAGAATTTTTAGAGAAGTTTAGAAAATTTCTGAAAAGTTGGGTAAATTTTGGACTAGGAAAAATGCCAAGTGGCAAGACAATTGACAAATAGCAGTTGAATTAAGAGTCAAATGGCAGTGAAAATTTTTATTTATGACTTTGGGATTTAATGACATATGTCATTGAAATTTGGAGACAATTGGAGTTGATTGGACAAATTGAATGAAAGAATCTAAGTGAAGCTATAAGAATATGACATGTGGCAAGTGAAAATATCACTTGCCAAGCCATATCCTAAAACCCACGATGCTTTCCAATTGAAAGACCAAGTTTTGCGTTTTGTCTTACTTTTCTTCTTCTCATTTTCATGACCTCTACTTCCCTTCTCTTCTAGCTTCCTTCATGATCTTCACTCACCCAACTATCAACACCTTGCTCTCATCTTTCATTTGCTACTCTTATCTTATTCTCTTCTTCATTTCTCACTAAAGACCCAACTTCCCAATCTCCATGATGATGTACGTGAGTTGTATGAGAAGCTAAGGATGGTGTTCTTTTGAAGGATTTGGAGCTAAATCAAGTAAGTGATGCTTTAATCTTCATGGGTTAGTGTAAATGAAACATGTATGATGAGTAATTTGAGATTGATAGGTTGGTCATGAATTTTTATGTATGTGTCACGGATGAAGAATAAAGATGTTTGATGTCTTATTTTGAGTATATGATTTGTTGAAAGTTGATAAGTTGTTGTCATTGAGATGATTTTTGAGATAGAAAAGTCATTATGATAAATGTGTATATGATGTGTCTTATTTTAGATGTATATGATCAAGCATGGATTTTAAATTGTGAATAGATGATCTTGAACTGTAATTGGGGTATTATTGAAGAAGAAATGTGGATATAAGTTAGAAGTGATAGATTAAGCAAAAGATATGAATTAGGAAGAGATTAATGAAGAAGTGTGCTTGAAATGTCTTAGATGTAGTTGTTCAACTAAACATATGTCGGTTGTTTTGACATATCTTGATCTACAGATATCCAAATAGCACAATTGTTGATTTATATTAAACTAGAGACGAGTGGTGACAATTTTCATAGGAAATCAAGTTTTAATTCTAGTTCTAAGAGTGTTGAAAATTGTCTTGAAATTGAGTTTCAGATTTTTTCTCTATTTCTGAACAGTATGGAGTAAATTGTGTATATCTTTTAGAATACTGAGCCAAATTGTACGAATTTAGGTTCTTTATAATCTTAGGACATAGATGAACAATTTTTTAGAATATGACTTTCCAAAAAACCTCATTTTCTAGGTGTAAAATGGATGTGAAGTTCAGAAACGAAAAAAAAAGGAAGGGAGGGCATTTCGGTCAGATGCAAGTCGCGATTGCGACGTGTCGCATCGCATTGTGATCTCTGATGAAGTCATGACAGCAACGCATCGTGGTCGCAATACTACCGAAGTCACATGCCACTACGGCCCGAAGGTGATACGCAAGAGATACCTTTCGAACATGTGTTGGTTTTTTGATGATATCTTGAGCTATAGATGTCCAAATGAGGTAATTCTTGATTCAAATTGAATTAGAGATATAATTCTACAACGTTTTTAAAGAAGTAAAAGTTTTAGTCTTTTTCTAAGACTTTCAAATTTTGGTGAGAAATTGAGTCGGGATTGAGGTTATAATACTACCCAAGACAGAAATTATGTTTTGATGTTTTCATAAAAAATTGAATGGATATAGGCTGAATCATATAAAGTTGTCTTCACAAAAGTTGTAGTTCATTATCATATCTTTCAATTGGTACTAAGTTTGTAATTTTTAGATATCTGAGTTGAAATTTTTGAGTTGTACAATTTTAGGGTATGATCATGAACTAGCCAAAAGTTCAATTATGCACAGTCTATGGTATTGTGAGCATAACGCATAAGATACTAAACCAAATTTAAAGATCTTGGTATCATTAGAAACTTAAGAGATAAACGAACAAGGTTCTAGAAGATTGTACCATTGAATTACTTCATTTTCATTATGAGATTGATCATGGAAAAATCTGTATTGAAGAAATGAGTTTTGAATTTTTATTTTTTATGGTTTTATTAAGGTATAAACCATAAGTATAAATGATACTTATGTGAGTTTGGGAATATGTATGATTATGTGACGAGAATAATGGAAAGGTACCTGGGATTGTCATTGAGCATGCATTATACATAACACATATACATATGTATGTGATTGGGTGTTCATATGATTGTGCAATTAATAATGTGTGTAAATGTGTATTATGTGATGTTGAAACACAGGATAGAACGTCCACATCCAGATGCTTTTGGACCATGAAAGCTAATGCTAATTTTGGAGCATACTATGAGTAACCTAGACAGTCTCATTGAATTATTGTTGTGCTAAATTCTGTTTTATCTATGAATGTGATTTGATTGTTAAATTCCAGACATGAAGTTCCGATGATTCTAATCTGATAATTGTGATATTGACGTGCTCCTTGTATGTGAATGTGATGGAATATATTTTACTCAACAATGATGTTGAATGTTGGACCTTGGGTTCGATGTGATTTGAATGTGTATGTGCAAGCATGTGTCCGATTGAACATATGATATGTGAATCGTTTCAATATTAGAATGCGTGAAAGAAAAAGGAAGTTGTGACCGGAGTCACCAGGATAAAGAGCTTAAAGCTCAGACTGTGATTAGAGCCTCGGGGTCAGTTGAGAATGCACCCGGTATCCACTAAGGTATATGGGCGAGTAAAAGAGGCACTCGATCACAACGACAATAATAAATGAAAGTGAGTTTTACGTGCATTGCATTTATATTTGATATGTGTATTTTACATGAATGAAATAATCATTAAGGTTGTTCTGAAAGTGAAAGGTGATGTTTTATGAATGTGCAAAGATGTGAATTACATGTTATGTGTATTTATGTGATGCATGAATTGAGTGAACCATCGATGATGGTTACCTCATATGAGTTCGCAAAACTCAACCAAAATTTGCAAGATTTTTCAGGCTCAGAAGAGTTACTCCGTTAAGATAACGGGAGTATAAAAGATGCATTTAAGTAAGAGATAGAGGTCGGCATCAGTTCACATATACATTTGTACTTTCTTATTTTTGTATCAATTTGTATATTCCGCAATTTTTGTACAATGTGTATTTGAACATTCTGTTTTTACTAATTTTCCAAAATGGGAAAAGTTTGTAAATGATTTTGGGATGTAATAACTTTTGAAATTGGAAACGTTTTGTAAATGAAATTCATTAAAGTGTTTTAATAATTTTGAGTTTTATGAAATAAAAGTTTGGGCCCGAATTTTATTATTGATTTCCTCATATGTTAGTGCTAAAAAAATACCAAGTTTTAAGTGTTTGATTGATCTAGCATGCCACCCTTGTGAGGTACGCACTCGGACATCACTCAGGATGTCGGGTACGTGTCTTGTGAGAATGGGGGCTATATGACACATATTTTGCATGTTAATGATTTGACATAATTCGAATGGATGTCTCTAAAATTAAATTTAGTTCATAGAGATTAGAGCCATTGTCTCATTATTACATGGTGTGTTTGTTTTGTTACATGTTTGTTGTTTTATTTTTTTGAGGACAAGCAAATGTTTAGGTGTGGGGATGTTGATAGTAGTGATTTGTATTGTTTTTAGGGTTAGATTTGATAAGTATTTTAATGTGACAACTGTCAACGCATAGGTGCGTCAAGTTCCTGTGGCCAAATGCCTCAAACCCCCATATTAATTTATGAGATTTTTGATATTTGGCGCATGAACATCATCAGCCTCTTTCCTTCCTTGTTTGGATTTCAATATATTTTGCTTGCAATTGATTATGTGTCGAAATGGGTGTAAACAAAAGCCACCCGAACTGATGATTCTCGAGTGGTTGTCGATTTCTTGAAATCTAACATTTTATCCAAGTTTGAAGTCTCGTGAGCCATCATTAGCGACAAAGGGATCAACTTTTACAACTGGATGAGCGAGGCCTTCCTGAAGAAATATCAAATGATGCATTAAGTCTCAACCGCTTATCATCCTCAGAGGAGTGGTCACGCTGAAGTGTCTAACTGAGAGATCAAATCCATCTTAGAGAAGACAATGAATCCCAGTATGAAGGATTGGAGTTTGTGCCTCAACGATGCCTTATGGGCATACAAGACCCTGTACAAGACTCCAATAGGGATGTCACCATTCAGGGTTGTTTCTTGGAAGCCATGCCAACTTCTAGTGGAGCTACAGTACAAGGATTATTAGGCAATCAAGAAGTATAGCATGGAATCAGAAGTTGTTGGTGCCCACAGATGATTACGGTTGTAAGAGCTAGAAAAGTTGCGACATGAAGCAGTTGAGAATGTCTGGATTTATAAGGAGAAGACTAAGGCATTCCATGATTACAACATCTCTAAGAAGACATTTGTGGTGGGACAGAAATTACTTTTATATCAATCATGCCTCAAACTCTTTCTAGGTAAGTTACTATAGCACCTCGTTAGCATGGGGTACATACAGAAACACCCTGAGGATATTCTAGTACATGACCTATGGTAATGGTGCATTACGTTTAATCACAACATTCACTTAATATGGCATCATCATTTTTTTCTTTATAAGGCTTCATCAAGAAAGTCACAATATTTAAAACCAAAATTTTCCCCTTTTTATTTCATAAATTCGAATGTAATACATTGTAGCTTTCGAATAACCATACATGTACATCATCATAAACTATTACAAAATAAGCTACATGAAAGAGGAAATACACAAAAGATCTATTTAATCTTCCAATCTCGGTTGACCGACTTGTGAGCCATTTTCTTCACAAAAGTATAAGAATTACACTTCTTGTATGATCTCTCAGTAGCAAAAGTCCTCCTCAGTCCTGAAATGTCAATATACAATTTTGGGTGAGTTTTGCCAAGTCAGATGAGGTAACTATCATCAATGGTTCACTCAATTCATGCAACACATCAAACATGCAGACATATAATTCACATCTTTGTATTTTTGCATAAAGCATCACATATCACTTTTGGGACAATTATATCGAACATTTCATTCATACAAAATTATACATATCAATTGTAAATGCAATGCATATGATTCAGTTTCATTTTTTACTTCGTTGTGACCAAGTGCCTTTTTGCTAGCTCATATCCCTTTATAGATACCGAATATCAATTAATGTCCCATATCCCTTAGTGGATACTGAGTACATGCACATCTGAGCCAAAGGCTCTTATCACATTTTGAGCTTTAAGCTCTTTTATTAGCGACTCCAGTCATAACTGTCTTTATCTTTAATACATTTATGTAATGAAATGCATCATACATATTCAATGATTACTCTCATTCAGTCACATTCACACTCTTTCTTATTCACATTTGTCATCGGACTTTTAGGTCAGCATTTAACTTTGAAGTTGAGAACAAATAGTCAGTTATATTCACATTCAAGTAGCAATTCTAATACAGTCCCGAATATAGAACTCCTCAGACAATCAATTGTTTGGAATCAACACAATCAATTTCACATTCATAAAATAATTCAAACATAATCTAACACAAACAATTAATTGAGTGAGACTGTCTAGGTTACTCACTGATCGTTCCCAAAGCTAATGCCTGGAAGTTCCGGCAACGTCTGGATGTTGAAATTCCAGTTGCTCCTCTATATCACACAATATACACATATCACAATTTGGCACAATTATTTGTGTTTATTAATGCACATATATGTATATGAAGTATGCACAATGCATATTCATGACAATCCCAGGTATCGCTCTATTATTCTTGTCATGTAAACATTCATATATCCTAACTCACATAAGTATCATTCATACTTATGGTTTATACCTCAATAAAACTATAAAAATTGAAATTTATAATTCTTTGGTCAATTCAGATTTTTCCTATAACAACTTTTGGGTCAACATTCCGTGTTATTTTCGACCAAGAAAATGAAGTAATTTGAGGATACTTTCTCCTATATAATTTTTCTCCTATCTATTAAGTTTCTAATGACACCAAGATCATTCAATTTGATTCAGTATTCTATGATTTGTGCTCAAAATACTACAGATTGAGCACATTTGAAACTTTGGCTTGTACATAATCATGCTGTCAAATTGTACAACTCATATCTCTCAATTCCCACATTCAAAATTATTAACTTATATTATTTAAAAGATAAGAGAATAAACTACAACTTTTTTGTAGAAACCTTTGTCTAATTATGCCTCTATAAATACAGTTTATTCGATAAAAATAGGACATGATTTTAGTCAAAGGTAGTGCTACAGCCTATTCTAGAACTCACTTCAAACTAAATTTTAGGACCCGTAAGGACAGAATTCAAATTCAATTTCTTCATACAAATTGTATCCATATGCTTCTAGGTTACTCTAAATCAAAATCCATCCAATTTGGATATTCACAAATCACGTTATGGCAAAAATACAAATCTCTATCTAGTAAAACACTCCATCAACAATTTCTAGCACACTTCATCATCATTTTCATCCTAGTTCACCTCTTTTGCTTAGTCTATCTTTCCTACCTTAATATACCATCATTTCCTATTCATTCATAACTCCATTTCAACTTAATATTATTCACACAAAAATCAAATTCCAAGATTGATCACAAACATCAAAACAGAACAAATTCTTATACACTTTCAACTCCAAATTCCTTCACATATTTAACTCCAATTCTCATTCTTGATTTCACTTTTAATTATCATCTTAATTCACCTAAATTCAAGACATAACTCAATATCTTGGTTAGCTTAAATTTTATTTTCATTAAACCTTTAATTCATAATTCATAACATCTACATACAACTCATCATTTATGGTTTTCACATTCACAAAACATGACACAAACATATACATTCATCCACCAATTTACTGCACCCAGTTCTCAACTTCATATCAATTTTTGAGACTCTTAACGATAGAATTCAAATTTGGTGTCTTCATGAAAAATATATCCATATGTCTCTACTTTAATCTAGATTAATAATCGTCTTATTTGAATAACTACATAACAAATTATAGCTAAAAGATAGAAGCTTAATCAGTGGAAATGTTAGAACTACCATTTTCTAGAACCCTCTTCATCACTATTTAGTCTCTCAATCCTTCCTTAAAATAACTTATAAATACCATTAATACATTAAAATAGAGAATATATCTATTTATTGCATCATCAATGTTACACATATCTCAACTCCTATGTCATGATCGTCAAACACTAACTACCATCACAAATGCTTCATTTAGCAAAACCACGAAGATTAACAAACTACTTGATTTCTCTTCAACGTCTTCAAACACAACAAGAAGCCCTAACTTCCCATGTCACTCACATACATCATCATCCAAGAGTGATTAGGTTGGGTCTTTTGTGAGAATGAAGAAGACAATAAGGTGAGAGTAGCAAGTGAAAGATAAGAGCAAGCTGTATCGTTGATTATGGTTAGGTGAGTAAAAATCATGAGAGTGTAGAAGAGAATAAGAAAGCCACAAAATAGAAGAAGAAGAAAGCAAGATAAAACATTTAAGTGGTCTTTCTTTAACAATTAATGGTCTTTCATTAAGTTAAAGAGTGAGTAACGTGAGTGAGGGATGTGTGGTGAGTGGTAGTGACATATGTCACTGCCACTTGTCACCTTCCTATGGTCCCATTTGGACTACTTTCTAATAACTAGTCTATTTAACTTCAATTTCTAATCCAATTGTCCCCTAAATTTCAATGACATATGCCATTAAATTCCAACATCATTTATAAAAATTTTCACTATCATTTGACTCTTAATTTTACTTCCATTTATCAATTGTCCTGTCACTTGACATTTTTCCTAGTCCAAAATTACTCAAAAATTTAGGAATTTCCTAAATTTCACCAAAATTTCTAAATCAATAACTATACACACCAATTCAATTTTCAATACATATAAACTACAATTCATATAAAAAATCTCATTTATAAATCAATTATACCTAGAAATTGTCAATGAATACATGTACAATTATTTTCATGTGCAGAAAATTCTATATTCACGTGTAAGTGCATATCATATAATGCATGAGCATGAAATGCATTTTCTAATTTCTTAATAATCTCTTATATTTACTATTCTAGCCTCAACATGGGTAACAAGATGTTATAGTTACGCTCCCGATGGATAGGTCCTTTTGAGGTTACTCAAGTATATTCCTATAAAGTAGTGGAGATCAGAAGTGTCAAAACAGGGAAACAATTTAAAGTCATTGGACATCATCTGAAGCCCTAATTTGAGGGATTCCAACATACATTGGTTGTTATCGGTTAACAAGGGTCAAGCTTGTGGCCTTAAACAAGCGCTTGTTGGGAGGCACCCTAACCTTATCCTTTCATTTTAGTTCTTTGCTATTTCAATTTTTTATTACTTTCATTAGAGTACCTTATTTGCTTTTTGTCGGTTTTGTTTTTAGGAATGCAAGGCAAGATGTAACACCCCACTCCCGCCGAACCCGAACCCGATATCGACAGTGATACCCGGATTCGTGCCCCGCGAGGGTGGCGTGTCACATCACTTAACACTTCAC
>JAOQML010000197.1:7807960-7819924 GCA_027568935.1 Erythroxylum urbanii
ATTGAGTAAGGTTGGATGCCGCGGTATGTCCCGCAAACACACGCCGCCGACCTAAGGGCGGGGTGTGGGGTCCAACAGTTTTATTGCAATACCTTCAAATAAACTTGTTAAAAAGAATGTTATGTTTAAGTGGGATGATGTGCATAAAAAAAAGCTTTTAATACTTTGAAAGATAAGTTTACTAATGCATCTTTATTATGTTTTCCTAATTTTGACAAAGCTTTTAAGGTTAAAAATGGGACATAATTAAACTATCCTATTTATGAAAAGGAGTTGTATGCATTAGTAAGAACTCTATAAATATGACATCACTATTTATGGTCGAAGAGATTCATAATACATTTTGATCATAAAAGCTTAAATTTTTTGAAATCCTAAAGTAAGCTTAATAAGAGACATGCCAAATGGTTAGAGTTTACTAAGACTTTTCTTTATGTGATTAAGTACAAGAATGGAAAGGAAAATATGTTGATGTATTGTCTAGAAGGTACAATTACCTACGCCATTGCAAACTAAGTTACTTGGCTTTGAGTTTATCTATATGTTAATGATGATGATTTAGACTAATATGGAATGCATGTTTTAAGTGTGTATATGGTGACTATTATATGTAAAATGTATTTTTGTTTAATAAAGACAAATTATGTATGCATATACATTTTTTGTATGATCATTAGTTGGAGAGAATCATAGAGGTGACTTAATGGGACATTTTGGAGTGACAATTTTGTTAGCTATATTACATGAATTTTTTTATTGTTCTAACATGAAACATGATGTGCAATCTATTTATAGTAAATGTATAACATATAAGTAAGAAAAATCTAAAGTAATGCGGCATGTTTGTATACACCTTTACTTATACCTAATCAACCTTGGATTAATATATCTACAGATTTTGTATTAGGTTTGCCTAAGACTCAAAGTGTTAAGGATAGTATGTTTTTTTTTTGTTGATAGGTTTAGTAAGATAGCACATTTTATTGCATGTTCTAAAACCAATGATGTAACACATATTGTTGATTATTCTTTAAGGAAATAGTATGTTTGCGTGGATTGCCTAGAATACTAATAAGTGATAAAGATGTTAAGTTGTTAAGGCATTTTTAGTGTACTTCAAAGAATAAATTAAGAATTAAACTCATTTTTTTAACAGTTGCACATCCTTAAATAAATAGACAAACAAAAGTAGTTAATAGGACACTTATTGCTTTATTACATGCTATCATTAAAAAAATTAAAACCATAAAAAATGTTTGTTGCATGTTGAGTTTGTATATAATACGTTAGTTCATTCTAGTACCTCTTATTCTCCTTTTAAAATTGAGTATAAATTTAATGCTTTAACTCTTTTGGACATCTTATGTAGCACCCACTCTCATAGAGCACATTCCCGAATATACTATCGATATTCGAGAACAAACTTTAGGAAGGCGACATGCTAGAATGGTCAATCAATCATACTCATTACAATTTTTTTTACACAACACACACATTTCAGAAAATAATATTCATTTTCGGCCCATTTTATTCACAAACATTCTCAGTCGCAAGTATTACAAACATTGAACATATCATCAGAATTCTAGTAATCACTTGGGCCTATTACAATTACAAAACACTTCTAGTC
Source organism: Erythroxylum urbanii (assembly GCA_027568935.1). Taxonomy (NCBI): domain Eukaryota; kingdom Viridiplantae; phylum Streptophyta; class Magnoliopsida; order Malpighiales; family Erythroxylaceae; genus Erythroxylum; species Erythroxylum urbanii. The sequence goes on from JAOQML010000197.1 coordinate 7,809,591, forward strand.
ATGAAGTCATTACACTTTACAATTCATATAAACATTGTACAATATTTGCATAATACAATTCGAATATATATAAAATTCACTGAAGACTTGTGCAGATGCAACTAATGTCGACCTCTGTCTCTTATTCGATTGCAGTGGTTAGACTCCAGTTGGTCTAACTTAGCATCTCCTCTGAGCCTGAAAGACAACGTTACAATTTTGGTGAGTTTTGTAAACTCAGTGAGTGGACCATCCTCGATGGCTCACTCATAACACATAACACAAATATTTCACAGATAATTCACATAGTCATAAGCATCACTTCACTGATCATCGTGTTGAATCATATACACTTTATGTTTACTTATATATTTCTCAATGAGATCAATTTAAACAATTCACTACGAGCATTTATAACACACGTACCAAATATATATGTAATGATCATGAGACTCACTTCTAATTGTTACGTTGTTGTGATAGAGTGTCTGTAACTGTCCCGTATCTATTGTGAATACCGGGCTCACTAATAAATGTCCCTTATCTTTTGGTTATATAGGGCTCATTATACATAATGAGCCAGAGGTTCTTACCACATTCTGAGTTTTAAGCTCTTTTTCGGTGGCTACTCTGGTCACAACTGCCTTTATCTGATCATGCATTCATATAATAGAATGCATCACATTCATATATAATCAATCATCACTTGTATTCAATTTGCACATTCATATTTTTCATCGGATCGATGTCTAGCATTCAAAAATAATATTAAGAATCACTTATTCCTTGCTCAGTCACATTCAATGAAGCACTTCCAATATATTCACATTTATCAAACTCCTCATACTATTTATGTCCGGAATGGTCTCAATCACATTCACATCAGTAGTAATTCAATACAGAAATTTAGAACAGAACAAACAATTTAAAGTAAAACCATCTAGGTCGACTCACAGTACGCTCTAGATTATCATTTGCTTCCAAGATCCAGAAACGTCTGGATGCTGACATTCTATCCTGTGTATCAACATCATGCAATACATATATTGCACACACATTACTAATTGTATAATCACATAAACATTCAATTGTACATATATGTATATGTGTAATGTATAATGCATGCTCAATTTGACTATTCCGGTTCTTAATTCATATCTCAAGATCATTCATTAATTCATATCTCAAGATCATTCATACTTCAGATCTCATATATGTCAAATTTGAATTTAGGTTTACACATCATTTGTACAAGATTATTCTAAGCCCATCATTCAATCATATATCTATCACTCACATGCTCTCTAATCCGTTTTCTAGCTTTATAAGATCACAAAATATCCTAATTTCTCATTCATCTTTACTCAATACACATCATTCATCTCATTTGAATCACATTAGCCATATAAGATTCGCTTTCATTTCTATAACGTCTCTAAATTTCCAGAATTCGTCTCATTGATATCAATCATCCATGCTTAAGTTATAACCTTGATTATCACCCTAAGTATTTCACACATTTAATCACTTCATCCAACATCAAACTGGGTTCAATTCAAACCTTATTCGAGCCTAAATGCATCATAGGAAAGTACCCTAGCATTTGTTGTTTCAAACCATACATAAAAGGAGAACATTTCACGCTTAGGCCATTTTAGACCCTCCCCAGGAGCGTGATAGGAATATTTTCTTCTGCCCACGATCCACGATCGTGGGATGGGTGCCATGATCTTGGCCTACCCACTTTTTTCTACACTTTTCCAGATTTCTCACTCTTTACTCACTGCATTCAACACCTTATGCATAGTTCAATATTCCTAGCTTAAACCCTCATCATTTCCACTTTATTCTCACTCCTATTACAGCTCAATATCATTTTTAAATCAATCATGATCTATGATTAATCATAACACAAAAAATAGAACATTCATACATATACACATTCATCATAAATTTCTGCACATGTTCAACTTCATTACATACTACTTCAACCACCATATTGATTGCATTAGACTCTTAAAACTCCACTCATTTGATTCATTATCATCCACTTAGTCTTATCATACATACAATCCTAACTCTTTCCATAATATATCTCATTCATAATGCATCAAACAATTCATTTCCATAGTTCATCATTTAGGATTCATAATCTCTTTATTTTTACCTCAAAACTATCTTAATAACATTCATGAGACAACTCATAACTTAAGGTTCATCGATCATACAAAAACAAAACATTTCATCATCTTTCATTATTATATCTAATTCTCTTTCCAAGAATATCACCCCAACATCTTTCTTATACTTTAAATTCTCAATATATTTCCTCACATAATAGGCTATAATTTATGGCTTTCATATCTTCAAAATAAGACCCCATCATATTCACTTATTTATCAATTTCCTACATTCATCATCAACACAAAATTAGGATATACCACATTTCTTATTTATCAACTTTCAACTCTCATTCAACCATCACCTTCATTATTAATCATCATAAATGCTTCTTCTTCAAACTCACAAATAACATTAGCAAACTACCATTAGAACATAAACTTCTTTACACCCACGTTAAAGCACATATACTAGTTCATAATCATTTCATCTCTTAATCTATCATCAAAAACATGTCTATCAAGCAAGCCATGAAGAACAATACATTACTTACTTGATTAGCTCAAAGCTGCTTCAATCACCATAAAATCCTAGCTCCTCCATAATACACGATCGTCAACATTTTTGGTGGAATAGAGTGGGCCTTTTAGTAACAAGATGAAGAAATAGCAAGGTTCATGAAGCATAAAGTGAAAGATGATGGTGAGCTTCACTATGGGGGTGTCGTAGAAATGAAGAAGAAGAGAAAAGAAAATCACGAAGAAGAAGAGAAAAGAAAATCACGAAGAAGAAAAGAAGAAGAAAGCGTAGATTAACCAAATGAAAGACAAAAGATGGTCTTTAAATGAAAATATCATAAGTAAGGTGTGTGGCATGGCAAGTGACACTTGTCACTTGCCACATGTCACCACCTTATGGTTCTTAATGGGCCCTCTTTAATAACCAATCTACTTGTCTTCAATTTCTATTCCAATTGTCTCCCAATTTTCTATGACACTTGTCACTAAATCCTAATGTCCCTTATCAATAATTTCTGCTGTCATTTGACTGTTATTTCTACTACCATTTATCAATTGTCCTACTCCTTAGCATTTTTCCTAGTCCCAAAAATACTCATAATTATCATAATTTCTCCAAATTTTCACCAAAATTCTAAGTTAACAATTATACTCACCAAATTAATTTTTCAAGACATTTCATTTACTATTCACATATTAATCACTTTAATAAAAATTATTCATACCCGAAAAATGTCAAATGAGTGCATAAACAGTCATTACAATGTGTATGGAAACAGGATGTTACATCATACCTTTGCCTATTAATGAACATGCTAATTTGTATGGTAATCATAAGGAAGATTTTGTTAGGGATTTGCATACCCAGATTCATACTAATATAGAGAGAAAGAATGAATAATATGCAAGGCAAGCAAATAAGGAGTGTATAAAGGTTATTTTTGAACCTGGAGACCAAATTTAGGTTCAAATGCATAAAGAGAGGTTTCCTGCTCAAAGGAAGTCTAAATTGTAGCCTAGATGAGATGGACATTTTTAAGTGTTAGAGAAGATCAGTGACAACACCTGCAAACTAGATTTGCCAAGCCATTATAGTAATGTGAGTGTCACTTTTAATCTTGTTGATTTGTCTTTATAATATGTAGGTGATTCAAGGATGAATTCTTTCGAGGAGGGAGGGAATGATGGAGATCAACTTACACTAATACCTATTCATAACCATTCTTATGACCTTTTGCAAGAAATTGGAGGTTTGATAACTAGGGTATACCAAGCATATAAAGATAGCTTTGCAATGATTAATCATAAAGATGCAAGAGAAAAGAGGTTGTTAAAGATAACTCAGATACATTGCCAAGATTAATCACTCATATACATGTTGTTAAAGATGGATTGTTTAATATATGAAGAACAAGACTTGAAGAATGTCTAACAACATGGTTCACTTGTTTTAAGTCAAATGGAGCTCGATTCGTATAATTGATTATTTAAGGGCTCTAGTTTGTTTTGTTTTATTGATCATTATGTTTTATTTTAATTGGGTTATGACTTAATTAAAAGCCCAAATCATATTAATAATATTTTGTGGTTGTTTTCTAAGTTCCTATTTGAGTTAGGACTTATTATGAGGTTAATTTCTAATATGATTAGGATTCCTTAAATTTATAATCTGATTAAGGCTCCTTAAATTTCTAATTTGATTAAGATTCCTTAAATCTTTAAGCCGATTAGGACTCCTTATGACATTAAGTAAATAAACAAGACAATAACTAAATATTACAATGACCTTTTAATCTAACCGTCCTCAAAGGCCCATGTACATGCTTTGTGTTAACGTTAAAATACAAAATATCATTTTGAAATTGCTAACAAAAACACTTAACGTAAGGTTTTTAATTGAATGGAATGGTTTATAATGGAATGAAATGTAAATGGATATAATATTAAAAAATTGTTGTTTGAGAGGAATAGAAGGGTTCATAATGTAATATAGTAAAATGTTGTTTGGAAGATGGATGGAATGAAATGTAATATATGTATAATAATAATGCACGATTATTCTACCTCTTTATAGAATGAGATGTATTGTCTTGCTGCTTGTTATAAGAGTTGAGGGTATAATTGGTATTATAAAAAATTATTAAAGGTATATTAAGTAGTATATATTTATCATTTTATATTCTATCCTAAATTTTTCCAATTGTAGTAACTTATTTTTACAGTTTATGATAAAATAAGAAGTAATGTAAAGTCCTCCTTTTCTATCGTATTTCATTCCATTTTATTATAAACTCTCTTTTTAAATAATAAAATAACATTATATTTTATTCTATTCTATTACTAACTACCGTACCAAACATAGCCTTAACTTAAAAGCAGCTATTGATTTGGGATGCTATCTCAAAATCTTACATCGGTTAATATTGAGTTTTGTATCGTATCACAGACTCATCGATAACAAAAACACTAATTTGTATTACATTACAGCGCCTTTCAACAGAATTTTTACTAAATTATTTGTAAATTTCTTTAAGGCCAGATCTCCAAGAAGCCTATCCCGAGTCCCAAACCAACCCAATCATACATGGGTATGGATCAAAGAATCCGTTCGTAATACCCGATCTAACCTTTTCTTTCCTTGAAACAACGGCAACATCCAACCACCAACACAGCCATCAAAAAGTCAATCGCATCGGTCTTCAATTCTTCACTTGCTCGCGACCATTTTGATTGCGCAAATGGCCGATTTAGACAAAACTCCCCGAGTTTACTGCGTTGGCACCGCCGACACTAAGCTTGCCGAGCTCCGATTTCTCTCCGAGTCCGTTTGGTCCAGTCTCAACTCCTTCTCCATCAACAACCTTTCCTCCAAGGTACACAATCTTCGCGCTATCTCCTTTTAAAGCGGAACATTCTAGTTCCTGAATCCCGAGATTTTGATTTCAGGTGGAGCTTGTAGTTGTCGATGTCTCAGTTGGTCAAAACCAGACGCAGAGCGTCGGCGATTTTAAGTTCGTGCCGAGAGAGGACGTTCTCGCTTGCTGTGGCGACGTCTTGCTTCCAGACGATAGAGGCCAAGCTGTTACTGTGATGAGTAGAGGGCTTGAGTGTTTTCTGAAGAAAGCTTGTGAGGAGAATGTGATAGCTGGAGCGATTGGATTGGGAGGCAGTGGAGGCACTGCGCTGATGTCGTCGGCGTTTAGGTTGCTTCCGATTGGGATTCCTAAGGTTATTGTATCCACTGTGGCTTGTGGCCAAACGGAGCCTTATGTTGGGACGTCGGATTTGGTGCTGTTTCCTTCTGTTGTCGATGTTTGTGGGATTAATAGTGTGAGTAGGGTTGTTTTCTCCAATGCCGGAGCTGCTTTTGCGGGGATGGTGATAGGCCGGATTCAGAGTGGTGTTACTCCTGACAGTGAGAAGTTGACTGTTGGAATTACTATGTTTGGAGTTACAACCCCTTGTGTGACTGCTGTTAAGGAAAGACTGGAGAAAGAAGGTTATGAAACACTTGTGTTTCATGCCACCGGTGTTGGTGGCAGAGCCATGGAGTCCCTTGTTAGAGAGGGATTTATACAGGTATCCCTAGTTCGGCGTTTGTGTGCGTTGGAAAATCTTAAGCTGTATTGAAGTGCAATTTGTTTTCACTGTTGTTATGTGCTTGTTTCTTATGTTTACTAGTGGCTTGGTATTTCTTACTTGATATGGAATTTGTTGTCGGTGGTTTGCACTTTCAAAGATCCTATCTTGTCTTCTATTTTTGGTTAGGGGGTTTTGGATATTACGACAACAGAGGTAGCTGATCATATTGTTGGTGGTGTCATGGCTTGTGATAGTTCTCGATTTGATGCCATAATAGAGAAGAAGGTTCCTTTAGTCTTGAGTGTTGGAGCACTAGACATGGTGAATTTTGGAGCTATGGATACCATACCTTCTCAATTTAAGCGAAGGAAGATTCATATCCACAATGAGCTGGTAACATATTATCAAAACCTAATTCTCATGCCTTCTAATTTCTGGTTGTGCGACTATTCAAGCATTTGTTGCATTACTTCATCTATGAGTGATTATGTTTAATGGCATTGGATCACACATGAGCTTAAGTCAGCTCATCAAGTCTGCTACATGAAAGTAATAGTAGTGGGCCGACTGGATGTTTTTCCACTCTGCTTTGACTAGAGTGATGGCTTCTGCTGGACTTCCAAAATCAAATCTATTTCTTCTTTTCAGTCTAACAATTTACAGACTGATTAATTGTTCTTGCTGAGGAGGTGGTAGAATGTTTTAGTCCATTCTTTTGTCAACTTTAGGTTTCTCTTATGCGAACTACAGTGGACGAGAATAAGAAATTTGCAGGCTTCATTGCTGATAAACTTAACAAGTCAACATCAAAGCTCCATTTTTGCTTGCCACTAAAAGGTGTTTCTGCTTTGGATGCACCTGGGAAGCCCTTCCATGATCCTGAGGCTACTGCTACTCTAGTCGGTGAAATCCAGAGTCGATTAATTACAAACGAAGATCGACAGGTAGATGGTTGTTTGATCAATGTTGTACAATTGATATCATTTTCTGCGTTTGGATACATGGTCCATCTTATAACCTGAGTATGTTGACTCCTGTTCATTATAGGTCAAGCTGTTTCCTTTTCATATCAATGACTCTGAGTTTGCAAATGCCTTAGTTGACTCATTTTTAGAAATTAGTTTGAAGAAACTCACAGATCCCATTGCTATTAGTCAACACAGTGAACTGCCTCATGATATTTCCGTAGTGGAATCATTGACCTGTGGGGGTGTCCAATATAGCTCAAGCAACTATCCAGATGCAAGACCAGGTCATTTCTTCTTGTGGAAAATATACAGAGAATAGAATTATGTTTGTTTATGATTATACTGAAAGCAGGTACAATGTATATATATGCATGGAGATGCCATTCATGCATGGCAACGTAAATTATAGTCATGAATCCTTTTTAAGTAGGTTCATTGTTCGCATTGATCTATCTAATTATAATCATAAATCCTTATTAAGTAGGATCAAAATCATAGGTTCAATGGCAGTTTTCTAACACTTCTACTAATTAATATCATGAATTTATTAAGCTCAGTAGACTACAGTCTGATTATCATCCAAACATTCATATCTATTAGCTATGCTCTTTTTGGTGGTAGAAAAGTGTTGGTTATGTCATTTGTAGCTCTAAGAAACAATAGAGAGAAAGTCCTGTGCTATCAGTTGGACATATCTAATAACTGGACAAGTTGACCAGCATATTCTGCACCATGATTAAATTGCAAAGAAACATAATTGGTTGCAAACTTTATCAGTTGCAAACCATATGATAACAGAAACTTTGCAAAGGACTCGGGCAATATTGCAGCGACTGAAAGATCAAATAGATAAAGGGTATCCCATTATTGGTGCTGGTGCTGGAACTGGAATATCTGCAAAGTTTGAAGAAGCCGGTGGCGTCGATCTAATAGTTCTGTACAACTCAGGTCGATTTCGCATGGCTGGAAGGGGTTCATTAGCTGGATTATTGCCTTTTGCTGATGCTAATGCTACAGTAGTTGACATGGCTAATGAAATCTTGCCTGTAAGTTTGTAAATTATTGAATTTTTAAAAATAAAACATTCATCTTATTTTGTCATTTTTCTGAACTGTGAACCATTTTATAATTATTTGGAATTTGGTTGTTAGCTTTTGCATATGATGATAATTAGGGAAAACTAAGACAAGAAAATGAATTAAGTGCTAATGTGATGTTTATTGTATCATTAAACTCAAAAGGGAATAGTTGCCTTGAGTAAGCAGAAAAGTGGAAAAGTAGTTCGACTGCAAGATCTACTAACTTTAGGCTTGAAAATCAGTTGTCCTTGCAACAATCTGGATTATAACTAACATGCAAAATTGTGACCTACAAATATGTTCCAAAATTGGGGCTTGCAGTAGGATTGATGTGGAACACCCTCATTTTCCTCACTTTCCTCATATCTTCTTCATCTTCAATTTGGCCTCTATGATCTCTGCCAGTAGTCACAATAACTTGGTGTTGGTTAAATTTTGGGATCATAAACCTTCAGCGGATTTATTCAAGTAATAGTCCAATGCTGGAACTGATCAATGCATCTACAGGTAGTGAAGGAGGCTCCAGTTCTAGCCGGAGTTTGTGCTACTGATCCTTTTCGCCAGATGGATTACTTTCTAAGGCAGCTGGAATCTATTGGGTTCTCTGGGGTACAAAACTTCCCAACTGTTGGCCTGTTTGATGGCAATTTTAGGCAAAATCTGGAAGATACAGGAATGGGATATGGGTATATCTAAAGTGTTATAATTTGCTGGGTCATCCTCAATGTATTTATGCTAGCTAATATTTCCCCTTTTAATGGTCAGCTTGGAGGTCCAGATGATTGGTAAGGCTCATAAAATGGGTCTTTTGACAACGCCATATGCTTTTAACCAAAATGAAGCCACAGAAATGGCCAAAGCTGGAGCTGACATCATTGTGGCACATATGGGGCTTACAACATCTGGATCTATTGGTGCGAAAACAGCTGTCTCACTTGAGGAAAGCGTTGTTCGTGTACAATCTATTGCAGATGCGGCACATAGGATCAACCCTAATGTTATTGTCTTGTGCCATGGGGGTAAATTAGCAAGCTACTTAATTTTCATAACTAAAGTTCTAGCAGTTACATCTATTAGAAATCAGCTGCATTCTAAGCATAATCAATAAAAACCGATTTTTGTTATTTAAACATTTGTCTTTGCTTGAGTTTTGAAAGTTTTGGCATCTTCATGTCAACCACCACTCGAACTGAAGCTTACAATCTTTTCTCTCAACACATTTTCAGGTCCAATATCTGGTCCGAGAGAGGCAGAATTTATACTGAAGAGAACCAAGGGAGTTCATGGGTTCTATGGTGCTTCAAGCATGGAAAGATTACCTGTTGAGCAAGCTGTAAGAAGCACAGTGCAGCAGTACAAATCAATTTCTATCAAGTGAGATCAAGAAACCCGTTTTCCTACTCTTTCCAAGTTACGGTTTCAATTTAAACTTTTGACCTAGTTAAGAAATTGCGGGCGTGTACACATCATAGAACAATGATATGCATGAAAGTCGTAACAGTGAAGATTGATAACTCATTCCACTATTGCTTATGTTGGGGAAACTGTTTCAATCATAAAAGGAAATTCCTAGATCTTCACATTACATTTACCTCTCAGCTTCCACCGTAGCACTTTACTCACCAGTACAGGATCGTTTCTTCCCCAGAGGACTCGAGTTTTTTTTTTTTCCTTCCCTTTTTCATAGATTGAGATTTACATTTTAAAATAATTCAAGACTATCCGTTTGTAGAATGTAGTAATACTGAGTATAGAATTCAATTGAACTGCTGCGTTGTTCAAATATTAAGCAAAATTGCAGAATCACAGGCCCTTTCCCAGGAGAGGGGACTCAATTGGACTGTGAGATTACAAGTATGTATCCACAAGCGCGACATAAAGATGCTTGCCCGTACTTTTAGCACGCATTGATTAACCCGTTCAGAACTTCTAACTAACGTTTTTTTTTTGTGTAACTCTGTAGTTAAAAAAACGCCGTTGTTAGAGGTTGTGACTTAACATGTGAGTCTTTTTTATTTTTTATTTTTTATTATTTTAATTTTAATTGTACAAATATTATTCTAATAAAAATTAATTTTAATTTTAAT